>JAGFPH010006990.1:58333-70861 GCA_018207615.1 Philaenus spumarius | reverse complement strand
ATTAACTTGTTTTGTGAATAATTGTACATATATATATTAATTTTTTTCTTTCTTTCAATTAAAAAAGTATTAAAATTGTAAACCTATTTTGTGTTTTGAATTGCATTGGTAATCTAATAGTATTATAACTTAGTTCCACAACGTGGGCTATTCAATTGGAAAATTTAACCAAGTGGAGTGTAATAATATATAATGTAATTATTACCTGTTATGATTATTTTACTAAGTAATAAAATGCAGTTTAATGTTTTATAATAGTATTATTATTTGTTTAAACTAAATTTTAATATGCCGTGCTCACAAATTATGAATAGATAAAATATTCGAGATAAGTTCATCTAAATTATAAAAGTATTATATAATGACAAAGTACCACTATTTCATTAGGAAAATAATTAATAAAATTGGATGTATGCCAACATAATATGTACACTAAATACACAGAGAAGAAAAATACAGAGGAAACATCTAAGCGTACGCGAATTGGGTGTCTAGCACTCGACACTGGTATCTACATTAGTAGTTCCCAGAGTCGCCATGAGAGGGCAGCATCGTCGCTGGCCCCTCCCCTACCCCCCCTCGCCTCCTGCTGCTAGCCCCTCGTCCCCTCCAGCACCGCGCGACACTCGCCTGACTCAAGGTTGTTAATGTAGGGGAGAGTAGGGTAATCGTGCGCGGCGGGTAATAGTGCGCATCGTAAAAGTCGATTAAAAAAAGTAGTTGAAGGGATCCCGTAAGGTGCTGATGCCAAGTGGTATACTCGGCAACTACTACAAAACCACGTTGAGTTTACCAAACTGGATTTGAGGTTATGCGAGGCAAAACATTGAAAGTGGTGCGTGTCATGTTATTTTGTGCTCTTCAAAAAACGCGATGTAAGAATTGTTTTGTCGTTATTTGAAGTACTAATATATATATTTATAAATGGTAGTCCTTGCTTTATCGTTCAGTGTAATCGGTTTGGCATCCCCGTCTTTGATTTAATAGTTGTAGGGCAAACCAATGGTCTACGCACAATCGGGTATTGGTGCGCAGCGGTGCGCACAATTACACCTCAAACAGTTATATGGTAAGGCACCTTATTTATGCTTCTTTCTACGTTCTTGTTCGCAGATGCCGAAGAAATACATTTAAAAAACTGATAGAATGGCATACAGTGTAGAAACGTTGATAAATGCTTTAGCGGCCATCAAGAAAGATAAATGATCAGCCGATTTCTGTTGAATTGATAGATGTTTCTGCTAATCTAGAGTCTCCTGGTCCGACCAAAGCCTCTTCCGAAGGAAATGAAAATAATTTTAACCTACAATCTGACGATGATTTTACTGCTGCAAGAGAAGTAAATGATCAGCCGATTTCTGTTGAAGTGATGGATGTTTCTGCTAATCTAGAGTCTCCTGGTCCGACCAAAGCCTCGTCCGAAGGAAATGAAATAATTTGAATCTACAAAATGAACCTCTCGGGGACTCCGAAAACAATGGTAGAAGTTTTTATGATGACCCAACTTCATCAACATCTAAAGACAATTCTTTTTTGAAATTTGTGCCAATGCCCAAACCAATTACAAAGAAAGCCAATGTTAAACCACGTGCTAAGCATCACTCCGAGATATTAACCAGCACTCCTATGAAAAGAAAGTTGGAAAAAGCTATGGAAAAAAGAAATATTAACGAAGAAAAGAAGAAAAAGAGGGAAATGAAAAAAGCTGCACGTTTTCTGGGTTTCGAAAAGGTTAAGGATAAGAAAAACATTCCTAAAATAGATAAGAAACCAATCAAATTTTAAAAAAAGGTTAAAAAAGAGTTTGAGTCATCTGAAGAATCAGACGTTGATCCAGGAGTGTTGTGTCAAGATGACGAGTTTGATGATTTAGATATGAACCTCTTGCTATCTTCTGCAGTAGAAAAAGATTCAACTTACTTTTGTAATATTTGTGGTGACATAGGAAAAGATGGTGAACTGTGGTATAGATGCATAAACTGTTCTTCCTGGAGCCATGCCGACTGTTCTGGAGCAGACTCAGCAGAATATTATTTGTGCTACTTTTGTGTAAACAAATAAACTTCCAACCATGATAAAATACCTACTGAAAATTATGTTTTTTCACTTTTTATAATTATGACATATATTTGCAATTTTTATATTCTTAAGATAAGTTCAACCTATAACCATTGTTAAATAAATAAAAATAAGTTTTGGGTGAAAAAAGTGATACCGGTATCTCTCTTTATTTTAACCTGTTCGCCCCTGCGCACCAATGCCCAACCACATGCGCACCATTACCCTACGGGTAGGGCAATCATGCGCAAGTGCATCTTGTTACTTTATGCCATATATTTAATTAATCTTAAGGAGTATCAAAGTGGTAATTTTTTTTATTGAACACAGATATATATGTAAGATTTATACATAGGTATTGTCGTTTTCATTGCATCGGTTAGTGAGAAAAAAATGTTTTCGCTTAGGTGCGCACCATTACCCTACTTTCCCCTACTCTAACAACCTTGCGCCCGACTCCCTGGCTGTCCTCGCTGCTACAATAAGTAATTGTAAAGGAAACTTGTCACAAACATGTTCTGTATTTGATTGTCATGTAGCAATAAATGTAAAACACTTGAACAATAGTACAAAATAAGTTAAATGGATTATCAAAGTAAATCAATAAATGTTTTAATTATACTTTAATTAAAACTCTTAAATCCTTATAATAGTTGCGGGAAATGATATTAATTTTAGTACACAGGATTATAAAAGAAAATATGATGCAGTTGAACGTGTTTAATCTCTTGGTAGGAATGATAAAATGGTTTACAATTACTGTAATTCATAGACTATAAAAAATACTGTAGCCTACTCTACTTAAACATAATAATTTGGTCATTTCATAATATAAAGACGATAACAAATTACCACATTATACAATCCTAATTATCCTACATTTACTAAGTACAGTAATGCAAAAAACTAACCCTTCTTTAAAATTTTTATAAAAGGTTTTCTACTTTGAACAATAGGCTAGAATATTATAAATACACAGATAAACTTGGTAAAACTAATAAAATCTTGTAAAACAATGAGTGAATATGTGCTCTTACAATAAATCCAATGTTAATGCTATATAAAAAATATATTAAATATAAGTTTTCCATATATATACGTAACTTAAATATTAACTATTTAGAAAACTAACATAGGCTAGCATTAAAGAACAACAAATGAATAATTAACGACTAAACTCATAATATTTACATTGATTTACATATCCAAGGGTGTGCAATGTTAATAGGTACTTTTCCATTACGTTCAATTCAAAAGACCACTGATTTGAACAAACAGCATATCTTAAATAAATTTACATATCAACTAAAGTAACTAGATTTACAAATACCCTACATTTACTAAGTACAGTAATGCAAAAAACTAACCCTTCTTTAAAATGTAACTTATAAAAGGTTTTCTACTTTAAACAATAGGCTAGAATATTACAAATACACAGATAAGCTTCGTAAAAAACTCATAAAACCTTGTAAAACAATGAGTGAATAGGCCTATGTGCTCTTACAATAAATCCAATGTTAATGCTATATTAAATATAAGTTTTCCATATACAGGGTGTTTACTGAAAACCCTTCAGGACTTTGGAATATGATTCCTCATACAAAAAGTAAGAAAAAAGTTAATATAAACATAGGTCCAAAAACGCTTCGTTTTCCAGATATCCGCCATTTTGTTTTCTGTACAAAATAATTCATATCTAGAGAACGGTTTGACTGATTGAGTTCAAACTTGGTATGAAGTTTAACCTGACAATGATATACCTCAAGAAAATAAACGATTAAATCCAATCATGAGTTTCAGAATGGTGGCTGTTTGAAAATTACAAACCTAAATTACTCCAAAACCGTACATTTTAACGAAAAATGTCAAGACACCTTTTTTGTAGCCCTTTTGATTCCCCATCGAATGGTGTAACTGACAAAACAATCGAATGAAGGATAATAGCTAAGTTAAAAGGTAATGACAACAAATGTCCATACAATATTGTAGTAATTACTGTGTTGGTATAGGATGCCGGTAACTATTTACCTCCATTTGAATGTATTAACACCTATTTAAGAAAATCTATCTTAACAATCTTGATTATGCATACCGTATTAGAAACATTAGTCACTTTATTTGACTAGATATTAATGTTCTTTGTTTTTGTGATTATGTTTCTTATAGACTATACCCTACAATACGTTCAGAATTAAATTTTTCCATCAGTTAAATTAAACTGCTATTATTGACTTTATAGGCCTACACTGCAACAAATATTAGGCTAGTCGGTAGGGGTAATTTTAGACCAAACGATGCAGTAATTTACAATACGGCTGATTCTTTTTATAAGTACAATAAAGTATGTAGATTAACATACAAAAGTTTACCAGTCTATCGATTTCCCAAGTCAAAAAAATCGAGACAATTTTTTTTCTTCAAAAATTCTTAATTTTTCGGGCTGGGATTAAGATAAATAAAAATAAAAAATACCACCCTGTAGGGGGAAGTGTTTTTCAATAAAAAGTTCTTCTGTAATTATTTCGCCCGAGTAATGGTTTGTTTGGAGAAAATTCGCAAAGTATTATTAAAAAGAAAATTATAAAAAAAATCTAAATTTAATAATAGTACAAGTAGACATTTGTGTGGGAACTCGGTGCAGGTTAACCAATTTTGACGGATTTTTTAAAATTTGTTCGTCTCGATGAGAAGAAAAAAGTTTAAAAAATGTGTTTGTGTTCTACCCCCCCCCCCCTTAATTTTGTATTCAATAAAACAGTTCTTTTTTAAGTGCCTACTCACTAAAATTAGAAATACAGCTAAAAACAAATAATTGGCCCTACGGCAGAAATCACAGAAAAGGGAAATCTCATTCATATATGTAGAGTTGGCTCATTCTAAATTGGCTGAATTTTAATATATCGAATTCAAACTTGACATAGAAGTTAAAATATATATTTTAAAAATTTATGCTGAGTCTGAGCTTGTTATCTTGAAAATGACCTGATCTAGAGCCATTTGACTTATCAATGGGTTTCTCGATTTTAGGAGTACCAGACCCACCAACTCATTTTAAACACCTCCAGTTTAGAAAATTTTCAAAATATAAACCTAAAAGTTTTTTACAAGTTAAAAATTTAAATTCAAACAAGATAAATGAGTATAATTTTTTTTTTATTATTTACTTTCAAGAGCACAAGTAACTTAAAAAAGTATAATTTTGGACCTTTTTAAATTTTGCATCAACACGCTTGAGTTGATCGGCTGCAGATTAGTCAATCTTTTAAATATAGTTTTTAAAATAGGTATAGCAAAAACCAATTGTGTTTGTAACTTATGTACCAATTTTTAAATCGATATGTTCAAAAATGTCGAAAATGGATTCCAACGAATCCAAAGGTGTTGTAGTTAAAACGAGATGGGTAAAACAGTAGACTATATTCAAGAGCCTTGTTTTTAAAAAGAACTGAAAAAATAGTTCATACTTACTGAGAATAATACTACCGTAGTGTATTCAACTTGAAAAACAAATTTGATGTTGATATTCTAAAAAATGACGAAACTGGAATAGCGAAAGGGCTACAGCGTTCGGTAAGCAAAACATCGTGAGGTTCGTTGATAAATCTGATGGCTCTAGCTCATCAAATTTTTAAGATACCAACTTGAGTCTTGGTATATAAGTTAAAAATAAGCTTTTCACTTGCTAATTCGATATATTACAAAATGGCCAACTTAGATTTGCTATACGTATGGACGGAAATGATCGTATAAAGACACATTCATTAATAATTATGCGTTCATAAATTTGATGGCCTATTTAGTTTAAAATTATCGTAGATGTATAATTTTTGTATATTATATTTATACATATATTGTTTATGTATATTTTAAATTTCATACAAAGTGGATGATTATCTTTAGAGAAAATTGATTTTTAAGGCAATTTAATCGAGACTGATTATATGCTAATACGCTGGTCTTCGAAATTGTATTATTTTGAATATAAAAAAGTCGAATTCTTAGAGAAAACGGCAGCCATTTTGAATCCGCCATGTTGAATTTTCATATTTTATATGAATCAGTTCCTCCTAAAAACCCCCAAATAACCAGTTTTCTTTTTCTTTGAGACGCATTTTTTTTATTGGAATATATATATTTGGGCAATTTGTTAGATGATTATTATGTGTTATAAAAAAAAACATGACATCGTAAAGCTGACACTTTCCTCTTGAAAACGCCCTATTACAACTATTTATTTAATACATTATAACTGTGCAATAGTTTATAATGTACTGGGCCGCGCTTAAAGAAATAGGTCTTCAGCCGTGCGGCCGAGTAGTGCTGCTGCGAAATAATACTTGCTTAATCGATTTTTTTCCAGACAAACCATTTCTCGGACGAAAAAATACAAAAGATCTTTTTATTAAAAAAATACTTCCGCTACACGGTGGTATTTTTATTTTTATTTATTTTCATCCTAGCTCGAAATATTAAGGAATTTCGAGAAAAAAATGTTTTTCGATTTTTTTTTGACTTTGGGAAATCGAAAGACTAGTAAACTTTTTTTTATATTAATCTACATACTTTAAGGTACTTATAAAAAAAATCTGCCGTATTGCAAATTACTGGTAGTTGTGACCTACACCGACTGGGCTATGTAGGCTACATTTGATTTTTAAGCCGTCTTAAATATAAATAGTAAATTAGGATTAAATTTGAGATTTATTTGAATTACTTTTGATAAACAAAACAACTTTAAACTACAATTTTATTGATATTTTACTTTGCGATTTATATGAAGTGAAGATTAAATTTGAACATGATATGTATTTACTGACTTTGTCTACAGTTTGTAAGTTATATATTTATTTTGTAGTTGTCTTCCATATAAATTGTCAACTAGGTTAAATTTGATATGTAATTACAGTACTGCGTTTAATATAGACTATACTTTTATTACTTTATTATTGACACTTTACTTTGAGATTATTTTATCATGGAGTGTCCTATAATATGAACTTTTTTTTAAATATATGTAACTATAGGTTACTGACTTTATAATCGTGATTATTTTGTGATGGAGTGTCATATAATATGAAGGCCTACTTTTTTTTAAGCACAGAGAATAATGGATCCATTTACCATTAATCTCTGTGCTTTGGCAATATTATTATGTTTCTTCTTTTGTATTATCATTTAAACATTTCATCACTTTCAATTGTTAAAGTTTTATTTTATACATAATCTTTATTAATGGGTTATCTAACCATGTTGGTTAAAGGGTTTTTCAGAATTACAACATAACATTATTTACCTACTTAATTGTTATTAGACATTTTTTTACAAACTAGATTTTGTTTATATTGCCTAAAACTAGGGTTATACATGACATTTTAATCAGCAGTTCAATAATCTTATATATTAAAAAAATTCTGTTTTTCTTTTCCGAGTCCGTTCGGCTCTTCTACCCGACCGATTTTCATAATTGAGGTCTTAAATTAAAGGTATGCACGCCCAGATTTGCCATCAAGCATTACAAATCATGTATCTTTCGCCTTACAAACGTTATAATCAAATGCAAATTTCTGCTATGTATTCCTTATGGGGTTTTTTTTTTTTGGTTCTTTGTCCACTTTGCGTTCGTATACCGTCCATCCGATTGCTTTGAAATTTTGCATAGTAACACAGGTTAACCCTGGGAAGGTTTTAGGCCATTTACCAAAGTCCTAGGACATTAGGGCTACGCCCCAGTGGCCCTCAAAGTTTCAATGTTAATCTTATGGAAGAAAGATTTCTATTGATTTTATCAGGGACACAAAAACAGCTGTTCGTATGAAAAGCTTAAAACAGCTGATTTTGATCAACAACTGATTTGGATCAAATCAGTATCAAATGTAGTATTACCTTTTTGAGGTTACATTGACAAACTAAAAACAAACACAAACAAAAATGAACGAAAAATGCTAACTATATTTTAATTCAATTCAAACATTGGTTGTTACAAACCTATTATATATAAAACAGCTAATTTGGATCAAAAACTGAACATAATCATTCACAGATATGTCAAGTCTTATATATTATCATCCGTTCAGCCGCTATTCACCCGAGAAGGAGCTCCGGTATACAATCCTTCAAATTTCCCATGTTAATCTTATGGAGATAATGTTTAATGAGTTTGAGTCAGCTGCCAAATAAAACAGCTAATTTATGCTCGGTCACCTATGTGAGCAAAAGATTAACGAGATTCTTTATCGAATTTTCCACCTGCGAGCGAAGCGAAGCAGCCATCTGAGGCCGAAGGCCGAGCCGGGGTTGGGACGCGGAGCGTCCAGGGGCAGAGCCCCTAGTTTATATTAATATCTAACCCATTTGTATAACCCATTTCATAAGATTTTAATAATATTCAAAAATTTCTAAGCTACCTTAGAACACAAAATGTTTGTAATAAAAAAACTGTCAAGTATTTAGTTCAGTAAGTCAGTGAATAAAAATCAGGAATTAAATTATTCGATAAACATTTGTACAAAACATACTCTAATAAGTTTAAAATGTTTAAAACTTGTATCGGTTCAGTTAAAGTTGGTTCAAGAATCTTTTATTAGCTTATAACTTATTCAAAAAGTATGTCTCATTTAAAAACATAAGTTTGAATTAAATTATAATACAAATAAAACAATTTATCTTAGTAAATAGACTATTCTGTACTTAATTTCTACGGAAATTATTTCCCGTAATGAAAATAGGCTTTTTTGTTACATTTACACTTATAACAGAAGAGTAAACGACGGTTGAATTCCCAAATCCCAACTTGTAGTCTAAACGAGGCGGGGAAGTGGGACATTTCCCCCGCTACCATCACATCCTTCCCCGCTCGTCCCTCTCTCTCTTGTAACGTGCATTAGGACATCCTAGCGCGGCCACCGGACTAGATCGGAACTACAACTAGAGCGTACGATCAAGCCGTTTAAATGTTTCCTCTGTATATTCCTTCTCTGTAACTAAATACTACATTTGGACATAAGCACCAAAAATAATCTTAAGAAATGTTTTGCCGAAGTTATACAGTATATCTCGCAACAATTTAACCAAACTTTACCATGTTATTCAGCAGGTTAAAACTAGTGAAGATGCAATATAACATGTGTCCTATTTTGCTTAGTTTAGAAGTTGTCTGTCTGTATGGGTTTTATTAGAAAAAATAAAATCTCATAAACGGTTTAAGATAAATTAACGAAATTTAGCATGAATATTTTTATCACATTCGTTTACTCAAATGTGCAAAAATAAATTTGTATGCGGATAACCGTTTAAAGATGGCAATGGTTTAAACGTTTTAAAGTTAAATATAATACAAATACTGTACGTATTACAATTTTACTAAACAAATTTTGATACACAAAATGTGGACAGTCTAAAAACTTTTCGTCAGTTTAATGCATATAATAAAGCTGTGCAACCAAATAATGAATTCAACAACAAAGAGTTGAAATTTCTTCATCCCTACTAAAAAGCTTTTTTTGTGAAACGCCTGGCTTAGACCATTTCATCTTTTTTATTTAAAATTCAAGTCCAATGTTAGTATGGCTGCAGTATAGAGGTGTAAGACCTCGAGGTAATACGTTCACAACTTATGTTAGTAAACAATAATAGAAAGGCATCACTAATTTTTTTTTGACATTTTAGTGCCGTAATGTCATTGAGTTTTCGTACATTATTTTTTCATACATTCTCAACGGAAGAAGATAATCAAAATCGCCTTTAACAATTTAAATCCTGACCAACAATCTGTTCTGTTTACTGGGCAATGTCTTTTGTATTGTATAGAAAACATAAAGGGATGAGTGGGTCAACGCAGGTAGAAGGTTTACAGGGAACAAATATTCTAGTAAAGTCATAAACAGGCTAAACACAGAATATAAAAGTTTGGTCGGCGCTGCACTGGTGGGTACTCTATTAAGGGTCGGCTCTAGCTGTCGGCCATGTTGGTTGACACTCCATAAGACCAATGTTAAATTAAAATCCATATTTTTCCTTTATTTTTGATCGGATAATTATGAACGATATGTCATTTTAAAGCTATGGCCAATACGCATGCAAATGGCTTTTCCAAAATTAAGAAAAACGTTTTGTTTAATATTTATTAACAATTTAAAAAATTAATTTTTAATAATTTTTTATGTTATCACTATTAGTTATAGCGAAAAAGTACCAAGCCATTTGCATGAAGAATTTCGTCCCCAAGAGTTTGGTATTTTTTTGAAAACGCTATTTGAACAATTGCGGGTTTTAAATGGATTTAGGCTGAGCAATGTCCGTGTAACCTACCGCCGCTATAGGGTGACTTTAAATATTTTTTTACGACGTAACTATTAATTATAGCGAAAAATTATCAAGCCATTCGGATGAAGAATTTTGTCCCCAAGAGTTTGGTATTTTTTTTAAAACGCTATTTGAACAATTTCGGGTTTTAAATGGATTTAGGATGAGCAATGTCCGCGTAACCTACCGCCGCTACGCTGGAGTCGCAGGTTGCTTTCTGTTTTACTAGAGCCGACCCTTAACGAACGTATCTTGAATAAATTTAAAATAAATCAAAGTGTCACTAGGTCTGAAATGTTACCACGAAGTAATTTGTAAAAATATTTGTTAACACATTGTTAACATTGTGTTAATTGTCAAGTCCAGTATCACATAAACGCCATCAGCAGAACTTGGCGGACATAACGTTGACTCACTTTAAATGTTTAGCATATTTTAAAAGTTTTTAATTTTGTATAGAGAAATCTGAAAAAAGTTGTATAGAGAAAAAAACGTTTGTTAACCCATAGTAGTCAAGTCCAGTATCACGTAAACTTCATCAGCAGAACTTGGCAGTCAGAATTCTGTCGTGTTTTATGTTTAGCTTATTTAAAAAGTTTTAAGGCTCGGGTGTCTAAATTCAAACCGGTGAAGTTGGCCTATTCAACCAATGGCCTATTTCAGATGTCTTGGCACCAACATACCTTCACTTTTAGGCATATTTTTGTGTTATTTTCGTTAAAAAAAGAAAGCCGTATTTTTTCTTAAGTATTGTGGGTGTTGATTGCTAAGTTTTTTTTTGCAATGTCGCTATTTTCAACTGAGTAAAATATTAATAAAGTTTACTATTTATATTATAAGGTTATGTAAACAATACAATGGTTTTTGACAATGAATTCAGCGATCAACATCCGCATATGACTGCTTATGGTATTCAAATGAAACCAAATTTTTAAATTTATTCCACGAATTAACTGGAAAAATACTTATTCTGTAGCATTGCTCTTATGGGAATCCGATTCAATATAACTGACTGGGGTTCCTCCCTTTAAATTCGTAGAGCAAATTTAAATATAGCATAAATAACTCTTAATTTGTAAGTCTAATATCTTATAAACTCCTTGAACGAAACTCAATGAGCAGAACGCTACCGAGTTTTAAGAGTTTGGTTTATTCTAAATGTTGACAAAAGGTGTATAGCAACTATTATCATAAAGGCTTTTACGTTAATAAAAAATATACTTTCATATTGTATCGCACACAACTAGGAAACAATGAGGACAACGCTTGCTTTTAATTCTTACTTATTGAATGCTCAAATAAAACAAACCGTTGTATATAAACGAACACGTATGATGCAGTAAGATGATATTTTTTTTTATTATCAACTTACCTTATTCAATGTAAGTCTCTTTTAATTTTGCATAAATATAGCTAACCTTCAGAATGCCATTGATGAATGCTTACAACTTAAATCAAATAATATTATTTGAGGCGCAGAAAAAATACTGAAATAGTATTATTGTTTTCGTCCATGCAACCGTTTCAAAATAACAGCCAATTAGTATTTCCAAATATCGTTTCCATATAATATTGTGTTTAAACGAATTGTCAAATCAAGCTGAATTTTAATGTATACGTATCAATTAATGCCAATACTTAACCATTTATTAGTGTATTGTGCTCTACAATTTCAAAATGAAGCCAGTTTGAACTGTACACATTTTTCTCTTTTCCTGAAGCTACCGTCTAATAAAGGTCGTTCAAACCTTCTTAGAAAAAATATGTGGTTAAAGTATTAAACTCATTTTCCAATCATTTGGAAAAAACTTCTATACATTCAAAACAGTGGCTTTGTTTTAGTTTATAAAGTGTTCCATTTAAGTAAAAATTATAAAGTTTTAAATATTATGGCTGTTTACTTCTAACTGATATTGTCAATATAAAATAACAGTAAAGTTACAAAAAAAAAAAAAAACTACAAAAAATTTGTAAAGGGCGTTTTAAGATGGTGGCTACCTTAATTACTATCACAGGCCTAAACATTAAAACAAAATGTATCATATTGTTGCTAAGAACCAGCCGTTGGAAAAACCACCCGTATCTTTTATGTACATAAAAAGTTTAAGTTCATTGAAATAGTTCAAACCGTTTAAAAGTTACAAGCGTTTGAAAAATGTCTTACGCGGT
>JAGFPH010006990.1:41931-58323 GCA_018207615.1 Philaenus spumarius | reverse complement strand
CAGGTGCGGTTCGAGGCCTACGAACGAAGAAACATACTTTCGGTTTTTGGCTTATAACTCAAGATGTATTTATCCGATTTTTAAAACAGATTCGGATTCACAGATAAATTTTGAATATGCAATTATCACACGTAATAGAGCAACTAATTACACACAGATTATTTTTAGAAATAATAATTATTTTTATTGGTTCAAAAGTTATTGACGTTTTAAAATTTAAACATCCATCCAAAAAAATTCCAAATTTGACATTTGTGCTTCTATGCGTTACAAGATTTTGGTTAATCGATTATAACTCAAGATGTATTTATCCGATTTTAATTTTTGAAACAGATTCGGATTCACAATTGAATTTTTGAATTTTGAATAAGACGTGATATTTGTAAGTACGTAAATTCAAAATTATAATATATAGAGCGTCTCAAAGTTGATAAATATTTTCCCGATTACCCGTAAAACGGTTATACGCTTACAACTTGAGAATTTATTATCCGAGCTTTATGAAAATTTATATTGGACATTATATACACGTACTAATGCTGTGTATAAAATGTCAAACATATCAGTACATAAATACATGTTTTCGTAAGAAATATGTACCGAAGAGTCCAGAAGCCACCCCCCCTCCAATGTTGTTTTTGGGCCTCCCTGCTATAATTACCAACCGATCTTAATGACATTTTTACAGACCGTTTTTTTATACATATGGATCATGTGTACAAAATTTCAAGTAAATCGGATAGTAAATAGAAAACATTTAAAAAATTGGTGTCAAAAAATGATTCTTTTAGTAAACATTTAGGCAACTATTGATGGTCCGACTGTATTTTTATACTTGTAATTATAAAAATTTGATAATTTATAGTAAATTACACCAGGAATTCGAATTTGTAATGAAAAATAAGTTGTGATGACTCAATCTTGAGATATAAGTGATTTAATGCACCGATATAACAATTTGATAACGCTTCGGGACATAATTCTTACGAAAACATGTAATTTATGTACCGATCTGTGTGAAATTTTATATACAGCATTAGTACGTGTATATAATGCCAAATACGTTACAGACATGCTTTCAAACTAACATAAGCAAATCAAAACCAATTTAAATCATAACAGCGGTTTTGGTTCTAAATTATTTATTTAAAAAAGCTGAATTGAATGGTAAATTATCTATGCGAATTCGCCATCTAAGGCCTCACCTAGTTATAGTTAGTGGTTGCCGAAGTAAGCTAATAAGTGAAGCGAATGTTGGTTGAGTTTATTTATTTGTTTCTTAGTATGATCATATAATCATCCAATGATATGGCCAGAGTGTGCAGGAAGTGGAGTCAGACGATTATTATGTATTAAATTGCATTTACATGCATTAAAAATTTTGTAGCAAATACAAAATATACATATAAATTTAATAAAGCCTATGTGGCCTGATAAAATGACTATCCATTCATATGTAGCCTATATGTTTAGGTACTGATATTTTAATGCCAAAAATCTCGTCTAAATTTAACTATTACATGTTTGCTCAAATACACTAATAACTATTTCCCGATTATATATATCGGAAATGGCATTGTTTACTATGAAAGCAAATGAGATTTGGATATTCGAGATGACGTTATCAATGGCAAATGAAAGTGCTCGATTTATTGGTATCTGGGTTTTCGAGTTTAAGCTCCCATTTAGTTGAAAAGGATTC
Source organism: Philaenus spumarius (assembly GCA_018207615.1). Lineage (NCBI taxonomy): Eukaryota > Metazoa > Arthropoda > Insecta > Hemiptera > Aphrophoridae > Philaenus > Philaenus spumarius. Next base: position 56,621 of record JAGFPH010006990.1, on the reverse strand, counting down.
AGAATATAACATAACCGCTGGGTCACAGGGTGTGGTTCAGAACTTGCCTAAGTTGGACAAGCAAAACCATCAATATGACAACCAGGTAGTTAGTTACAGTGTTGCCATACTTCCGGGTGTCATATTGATAGTGCAAATACGTAAAGTATACAAATTCAAAGTATACGCTAACCGATCGTAGCACACCTATCGAACAAACAGTGAAACTGCTTTTTGTATACTTCCATACATTCTGCTATCAATATGAAGCAATATTAAAGATTTTAAAAATAACTCTACTTACCTATTTTGAGAATAAGGAATTCAAAAAGCATGGAGAAACAAAGTGACACCCGTATACGGTTGTCATATGCACTTGGTTGTCACTTTACATGTGAATCGGCCAATGGTCGGTTGGCATAATGATATTATGATGTATATATATATATATATATATATATATGAATTTTAATGACACCCCAAAACGTGTTCTGGGGACCATGATCGGTGCTCATTTACTACTTCCGACCTTGGGTCTCACCATAAGGGCCACTGCAATAGCTTATTTTTCCTATGGAAATTCGCTAATAATTCAAATATACTAGGGGAGACCCCTGCGTGCTCCGCACGCCAACCCCCCCACCCCCCAACTCCCTGTTGGAACCCGTTGTGTGCCGTTGGAACCGTTGTATAGTCAGCAAGGCTCAGGTCTACACTTTAATAAAAACCTAACCTAAAAATTGATTTAAAATTTGAAATAATCTGTCAATGAAAGACTACAGCTGTCTTACTAATGTCTACTATTAGAGACTACAGCTGATTACTGAACCAACAATAAACATTACAAATCAGACCTAAAACACACCAACAATAACATAACCTAAATCAAATCATCTGTTGACATTTGAGTAAGTTTAAAGTAAACAACTTATTTATTTGAAACTCAATTAGTTTATCAGCTGTTTAAAATCAAATTACAGTATTTCCTATTTAGCCTAGTTGTAGCATAGGCTACTGATGCATTTTTAAAACTCGGAATAAAACTAAAATAAAAGTGTAAATCAAATATTTAGCTTCACAGTGACTTAGAACTGGAAATTATCTTTTAAATAAAAAAAGAATCATCAAAATCGGTTAAGTATTAACTTCAGGAAGTGAGTGAACAAAAATCAGGAATTTTTTAAATATATAGATGGCATTACTACAAATTGAGGTTTACTGTTTATCAGTGAGTTGTGGACTACTATACCACTATTGAAAGTACTTTTTTGTCAATAATGTTTATAATTTTTTTGAAATAAAAAATTTTAATTACTAAGATATCTCTCTTTTTTAACCTTATACTAATTAAAAGATAATTTCTTGAAGTTTTTCTTAACCTAAATGCTTACTATGATTTTAGTCAATTTTTAACATATTATCAATCAACATCTAATTTTTTATAAACAGGTAATTAATCACATACAATAATAAACTTTTGTACCTTTCATCTTAAAATATTTTACACTATAATAAGCTACATGCCTAGTTAAGAGCAGGTCAAATTATTATAAAATAGGCCTGTATCACAATTGGAAGTGGAAAAGTATACAGTACATAGCTATATTATTTTAAAGTAGCCTACTTTTGGGACGCCTCAAACTCAATATTTTGCATCTTAATTTTTTTAAATTTTCCATATAAGGTTGTTATACACCCCCCCCCCCCCCCCCCGTATGGTCGTCGTGGTTACGCCTATGACTTCAACTGGATGTGAATGTAGTGTGATTAGTGCAGAGAGGACTAGTGTGAGTGTAGAAATAGTTAGATAATGATTTGGCTAGCTTTCTTATTCATAGTGCTAGTGCTGATTTCAGCGAATGCTTTAATAAGGCAGTTAAATAGGCCAAATAATTACCCACCTGGTAAGTAGGCTATTAACAAAAATTATGTAAAGTATAGCATAGCCTAATACTGTGTTTTAACTAAGGCTTTGATTGATATTGCATATGGTATGCAAAAGGTTAATTATTTGTGGGTTAAATGTATTTCTTTTTATACCAACTGCTATTAAATTACCATTGTGTTGTTTAGATTAAAGAAAAACAAAGTATAACACACACACATATATATATGTGTGTGTGTGTTATATATAAATATATAATATATATACATATATCAGTATGTTATTTAAAAAATATGATACTAGTAAATTGTTATCTAAGAGTTAAAAGATTTTACTCACATATACCTACCCAGTTATATAAAACTTTTGCAAAATCAATAAAATACTGTTCATAATTTAAAAATAGTCCATTTACAGTTATCCACACCTCCAATTTTCTTTAAAATTTCCAAGGACAAAATTGTTTATGTTTTGAATTTTTTATGTGCCCGGTAATACATAAATGTTTTGAAATTATTCTACTAAATAAACTTATTTGATAATATAAAAATGCAATGTCACAATCTTATTTAATAAAGCATATTTTGAGTAATAAAATATGTTCTTTTGTAGCTTGGCTCAAGGTTAGTAGGTCTATACATAGGTTGCGTAAGTTCTGTTAATAAGGCGTATGGAGCCAGTACCCGGCGGGGTTAAGACGTCACTCGCCGACCTTAACGGCCGCTCACTTAATATAGAACCATTACATCTCCACCCTTATTAACGGTTGTGTCTCCACAGCGCCGAGACCTTGAAATTATCAAAGGGTCTGCTCAGTGATGCAGAAGTGACAAGGGTTAATATCTTCTCTTTTAAAATGAATCCGTAATGGTTTTCATTGCAGACATGATACGCCTTGAATTCTAAAGTAACATAATGAATTTATGTAATTTTATAACGTACTTTTGAGACAATCGCAGTTAATCTTGAATGACTATGTAGATCCACTTATATATTACTAGAATGATTTGGTTTAACATTACAAATTAAGTCCAGTAATATAAAAAGCGGCCTTCTGGATTTGTTTTTTTTTATCGGTGAAGGAGTAAATATTTGTCATATTTTTATTAAACTAAAAATACAATGTTACTTTAGAATTCGAGAATTATTAGGTTAGGTTAGGTAATGTCTGCAATGAAATGTATGCAAAATTTGCGTCATTCCTTGATTTGATTTGTAAGTACGAGATAAAATTACATAAAAAGTACATAAATTAATTATGTTATTTTAGAATTCGAGGCAAATCACGCCATTATCACGATTCGTTGCTTTTGTTAATTCCAATTCAACTGTCAAAACTGTCAGATTATGCCAGTTAGCCCGCTCGGCGCTGTGGATACTCGGCGGTGTGGAGACGGATTCCTTATTAACTGAGTTTTAAACAGTCTCAGTCTCAGTAACCAACTAAAGAACATCAACTCCCACGCAACGCTCGGTCAGTTGACGCAACCAGCATGGCATGACAAAAAACGTGATGTTCTCTGTAATGGTAATAGCATGTCTATTCTCCCGTAAGATCTGTACTGCACAGTGAACGTGGAAATCGTGGAATAGAGTGTAGATGACCCCTCTCCTCCCGTAAGCAATCTCACTCCACGGTATTTTATGTAACTACTACCTGGTAGTAATTAGACATTATTTGACTCTAAATTGAAATGAAAGTAAATTAATTTAAGTAAGAATATAGGACATTCTTTACATAACCAAACTATCTGTTTGTAGCATTGTAATTAAATGTGCCAATGTTATGAGTATCATAGGTACTCAAATGAGCATGCAAGCTTTAAGTTTTAACTAATTTATCATATTTAAACGGGAAAGAAAGACTGCAACTTTAAATAGCAAACATCAAGGTTTATTATTTACAAAAATCTTGTAAGTTGTTATAATTAATTACATTTACTGTCTTTAAAACCTCTTCTTTTTCTTCGTGTGAAAATACTTGTCGGTTAACGTGTAAGTTCGCACGTGGGCGGGCTTATATTTTGAAGGGGGTGATTTAACTTTGTCTGTATATAATTATCACGTTGATGACGTTGGTACACACTACGCACACATCATTAAGTCTAGGTGCATATTGGGACGCGTGTGAGATGCCATGACGCGAGCTGCATGACACCATCGCGCCATACGCGTCGCTTTGGGGAACGCGTATTACAACGCAGTTGCTCCCAACTCTCACCCAGTAGACACGTGTATTTTATTTCATTTTATTTTGTAGAATATATAAAATGAAACTGATTTAAAATAATTCAAATATTTAAGATTCACAGATAAAACTGTTTATTAGATCTATTCTAATTTAAAATGACATCAGAATTACTTGTTTTTACTAACTACTTCCGGATGAACCGAAACTCTCAGAAGTGCACGGGATGATACATATTATGTTCTTTCTATGTGCATACCTTAAACATTTTCACTTATTAGTTTATGAACACAGTATTAATTCATTAACAAAAAATATTGATTAAACGATTCAGTGAACAAAAATATTGATTAAAAATTACTTTTTTTAACGTTTATTGTAAATTCAGCTTGGTTATTCAAATAAATTTTATTTTATTTTCAACATTTTTTAAACTAATTAGGCCTCTATCAGCTTTCCCTGGGCCAACATCTGAAAAATGTAATAATGGAAAATTTACAACTGGACACCAAAACCTTTGAGCGCTACTAGAGTACTGAACTCGTGGGCCGTGTGACGCGTGGCGCGAGAAACTGTGTCACTGCCACTGAGCCACATGTCTGTTATGCCACGTGAGTCGCGCTGCGTAGCGTCGCGTTAAAAATATACACTAATCCATTAATTTACTTATGTTACAAAAAGCCGCGCAGCGCCTCGTCGCGTGACAAGCGTCAAAAGCGTTCTAATATGCACCTAGCCTAACATCTGATACATTTACATCAAAGGGTACATTCGGCCTCACTCACGGTAACTACTGGTAGGTTCTTTAAAGGTCCATAAATGTTATAGGTTACACTGCTTTAAATTTGTACAGAATAAAATAAACTGTTTAAGCTAGGCTTTGGTAAAAATAGGCTAGAGTGTGGTAAATGCATAAGATTTAATATTTAGGCTGTACTTAAAGTTTTTTTTTTTTTATAAAAAGGAAAATTGAATTACATAGATTTTGAATTAAACTCTATGAGTTTGAAATATTATTTACAATATTAAATGTAAATCTAACTTGATGAAACTTACAAAGGGAACATGTCATAACCAAAAATGAAAAGCTAAAACATTTTGACTTGGTAATATTGCTCTACATACCTGGTATTTAGAAGAAAAGGACTTAAAACAAAGCCATAGTAGAGTCGGCAGTGATATAGCGTAACATGGAGTGGGGGAAGGTCATTGATTATTGAATTGATATTGTTTTATAATTAATTCTCAATAATAAAGTACAATTTTTAAGTTTTTGTGGTATATATTACAGCTGAAAAAACACGATATTTCATGTATTTGAGCATTTCATATGTAATTAATATTTATTTACCACTTCAGGCTAAATGAATAACTGGTATGCGTATGGTAAGTTTATTCGATACTTCCGATACCGATAACTTGAATATCGTTATTAATGTTTCGATATTATTGGGGTATCAATATATTATTTCGATATTGAATCGATACCAAATATCGTATCAAATGTAGGTATCAAAACCGTCCCGTCAATGTTCCACTGGCCAAATTGATTAGTTACCCTTGTAAAATGATAGGCCTAGCGATGTATAAACAATGTACACACAAATTCCAGGAATTATACTCCGCCAATACTATAACGAAGTATGACCACTGTATCAAGGAAGTTAACAGAGATTTTCGTTTAATAAAAATAAAATTTGCTATTTTGACCTGCAAGAATAAAGCAAAATATATTTTATAAATTTGACAAACAAATGTCGGAGAAACGGTATGTGAGTAAAACAAATGACAAACGATATAAATAACAGCCGAGATAAGTCAAACTTGTGTGGTGAACCTATTTTATGAATGGTCAAGTATCCTTCCGTGCTGACATAGTTCAATATTTCTCAACCAGGGGTAGCTCGTTCCAGCGTAGTTTTGGTAATGTAAGCCTTTACGCGGATACATATAACGTCAACAAATACACTTTATTCGGTTCAAAATAAATTTTATTCAAATGATGAAATACTGTTTTTTTCGGACTGCTTTGTAAAATTTTGATCAAATAAATAGTTTTAGTACAAATTGAACGGTAATTTGACGTAAAATCTGTTATTTTAGCACTATGTAGAAGGAAAGGAGATGAAATTTTTTATATTTTAAAAAGCAAAAGATTTTACTTAATTCTTATACTATAGTATGGTTTTTGTTTGAAAATTTTAAAATGAAAAATGGCAACGTTATTTGCTCCCGCGTGGAGCATGTTTTACGCCACGTATTTTCTGGGTTTTGCCCCCTCTTAAGACGGCGCAAAGTATCTAGACATGTCGTTATATTTCCTTAAATAATTTAGTCGCGAGTTTAACGACAGTGCGTCGCTAATAAACATGGCTAGTAGAGTCGGCAGTGATATAGCGTAAAATGGAGTGGGGGAAGGTCATTGACCTTGGGCCACGCCCCCTTTTTTTTGGGTGTTTTTTTGGGTCTTTTTGGTTCCTAACCTAAGCCACGCCCACTTTTTTTGGGGTCCTAACCTAAGCCAATTTTTGGGAATTTTGGATTTTGGGTTTTTTTTTGGGAGGTCCTAACCTAACCTAACATTTTTGGATTTTGGGTTTTTTTTATTTGGGGGTCCTAACCTAAGCCATTTTTTTGGGGGTCCTAACCTATCCTAACATTTTTTGGAATTTTTTGATTTTTGGGGACTTTGAAATTTTGGGGATTTTGGATTTTTAAAGATTTTGGGGAATTTTGAGCCGCCATCTTTTTTTTGGCAGCCATCTTGTTTTGTAATAATTAATATTTAATTTAATTTAATTTTTTGCTTTGAAAAAAGTTTGGGTGTCGCCGAGAGTCGAACCGGGTATTACCATGACCCGAGTCCGCAGCGTTAGCGGTTAGGCTACGCCGACTCTGTTGAGAAAGTAATATCTTGTGAGGTATATAAGTTTATCATCCGTCAGCAACCTTGTGTCAGATACAAGGTGTTATAGTGTCGTCGGGATATAGTATAAAGTGTATTATAACAACCCGAACATTACCGATCGTCCCCGAACCCGACCGAAGGTCACTTAGAAGAAATTATTAGCTTTAAATTGTTATAGTACCCTTGTAATATAGTATAAATTGCATTATAACAACTCGAACATTACCGATCGTTCCCGAGTCCAACCGAAGGTCACTTAGAAGAAATTATTTTCTATAAATGTTATAGTGTTGTCGGGATATAGTATAAATTGCATTATATAACCCCGAACACTACCGATCGTCCCCGAGTAAACCCGAATCGGACTTAGTCAAAATAAAGACTAGCAAACCGGTATTTTCCGAACGTAAGGCTCTCCCGCAACCACCGAAATTCGTACTTGGGCGAAATAAAGCTTAGGCTAACCATAGGCTCTGCCGCACCCCCTTGTAATATATTTCTACCGGTCTAACCCGAACCAAAACGACGGACTTGACCGAGCTTAGGCTTCGCTGTACCCCGAATTATTTTTATAAATTGTGTTATAACGTATGGAAAACCGAGCTAACCCGAACGTAAGGTTCTGCCCGAGTTCAACCGAAGGGCACTTAGCCGAAATAAAACTTTGGCTAAAATTAGGCTCTCCAGCAACCCCAGAAATTCGTACTTAGGCGAAATAAAGCTTAGGCTAACCGTAGGCGCCCCCGCACCCCGTGCGTATGATTTACACTATTTCTACCGGTCTTAACCGAACCAAAACGCAGGGCTTGACTGAGCTTAGGCTTCGCTGTACCCCGAATTATTTTTATAAAATGTGTTATATTGTACGGAAAACCAAGCTACCCCAAACGTAAAGTTCTGTCCGAGTCCAATCCGAACTTAGTAAAAATTTTAATTTTGGCTAACATTAGGCTCGGCCGTAACCCATGCGTATGATATACGTAACTACATAACCGACCAAAATGTAACGTAATGTTTCTAAAAAGTCAAACAAGTTGTATTCGGTCTAACTCAACCCCGGGGTCACCCCTCCCCCAAATTTTGCAACAAAATTTCGAAAAAACGGAAATGTTAATGTTTTTAACGGAGGCTAAAGTGCAAACGAATTCTAAAATATATTTCGTACACGCAGGCAGCTATTCAGCACCGTCGTGATTAGAGCAATTTCTCCGCAGCAGATATTAATATAAAATTCGCTCAACTCAACGTAAGGCTCTGCCACATCCCATGCGTTTAATATAACTGTTTCTACCGGTCTTTTTCGAACATAAAGCTCTGCCGCAACTCTTACAAACCGTAACTAACCGAAATAAAACTTTAGCTAACCTAATCTTAGGCTCTGCCGCACCCTTGTGTATGATATACGTAATTACATAACCAAACTTAACCGAATCCGCCTGTATTACTTAACGTTAAAACTTTCTCTATCTAAAATTTGTTTCAATATAAAGTCTCTATATGTTTGTCGGTAGACACGGCAGCTTAGTAACCATCACGGCTTTAGCTTTTACATTAAAATTATCAATAATTACTCTATGTTGTGTACCGTTTAATCGATTAGTTATTAATAAAATGTCTCTGTTTTATAAAGCGTTTTTTTTTACTCGATACTTTACCATTTCTACGACCTTAGACTCTGCCTTGATTTACATCAAAACTTTCGGTAATGATTTTATGTTTTAAATTATTTACTAGCACGATTATACTTAACGCTTTTCCCCGAATTTTGTTGAACCAGCATTCTGAACTTTAACTGACTAACATTTCACATTTCTGTACATTGTTATAAAATCGACACCCCAGCTAGATGCTGACTAGACATTCCAATAGTTAGCAAATGTAATGTAAATCTTTTACAAATTTGGTGGCCCAGACCTATCCGATATTTTCCGAACTAAAAACTTAGGCTTCGCTGTACTCGTGACTGTATATACTTTACAAACCCCGCATAGATTGTACTTTGAGGTTATGTTACAACTTCAATTATTATTATAATTACTTTCCCGAACGTAAGGCTCTCCCGAGTCCAGCCGAACAACACTTAGCCGAACTAAAAATTTGGCTTACCTAACCTTAGGCTCTGCCACACCCTTGTGTATGATATACGTAATTACATAACCAAACTTAAGATGTAGACTTACACATTCCAAACGAATCAGCAAAAATTTATGTTAGCATGTGTAACAATGCCGAGTCGGCAGAATTGTATCCGTTGTACTGTCTAATGAATTCGCTGATTCTCTACCAGAACGCGCTACCATCGGACGAGTTATTATTTCTAAGATTCTCTACCAGAATGCGCTACCGTCAATACCTTGTAAGAAATAAATTACATTTAAATTCAGTTTTATTATTTCCCCATATTTACCATGGCTGCTATTAATTGCCAGTTTTCAATACACATTGTTGTGCAATAGCCTCTAACACCATTGTACTAAAATCTCGTTACACAACGTTAACCCAGGAGTCAAGGCGGTCACTGACCCCTAGACATGTACAAAAACCGTGTCACTCTTTTCCAAACACTTTTTTTCTTCTTCACATTAAAATGACAATTTGATAACAGTTACAGTAAAGAAATGGTTATAGGAATGACTCATTGAAACAACTTTGTTACACAAATACAGTTTATTATTAATAATTCCCTCTAATTACAACACTAATATTTTAAAGTATTTACAGTAATAACGGCTATTAGAATACAAAATACAATGGATATAAATAAAAATACAATGTTTGGGCCATTCGCCCTGCCAATAATTTCGGTGTTTACAGTCCGTGTTGTTGTTTTAACTTAAGAAGAGAATCGTAATAATATTTAGCACTTTTTAAGGCACACTTACTGTCGTATTGAAAGTGCTGAGGTAATATACAATTAACCTCTGTACAGTGCGAGTATCTTTCCATCTCTGGTAATTCTTCCACGTGTGGCAGAAGCTTTCTTAAAAACTGAGCTTTTTCCAATCCTTTTGTGTAAATTATGGAAAACGGATAGCAAAGCGTGCGTATCACGTCTTCGTCGTAAGGAACGTCACCTTCTTCCCAGCCGATATGATGATAGTTTTTTTGTAACCAAAGGGCTGTCCTCCGAGCGCCACTATTCAGTTGATCAAATGTATAAGGCGGTTTGAAAACAACGACATGGAGAAATTCTCACCGACTATAGCAAACTCTTTGACTATAAACTTATAGTTGTTATCGTGGTAACCGTGAAACTCAACTACTGCCTGCATATTTTTTGAACAACTTCACCTCTTCGTACAATCTGTCCACTTCGGGGAGTGTGCTGGAAACGAGTTCGTCTGTGGTTAGGCACTTAATGATGTACTCGCGCAAATCCTTCTCGTAATAAAATAATTCTTTAATACGAAGGTTTATCAGAGGTATGGCGTCTTTAAACAGCCCCCACTCCGACAAGTTCAAGTTTAAAAAATGCTGACCGTCATTGAATGTAACATAACGTTTTCCAAACACAGTTGTTACTCGAATATTCCCAACACTTAGATTAAATTCGTGCGTAGCCTTTCCTTCAAGAGCAGAAATTATGTCCAAAAGTAATATTTCGTTAAACACTTCGTCTGTAAAGAAAACAAAATTTTTACCCGCCTGAATCAACAACCCTAGGCTATAACCCGTATGCTGGAATAGTCCTGTTGCTGCGAATTTTGTGCACTCGGGATTTAGGAAATGTACTGATTTTAAGAAAATACCCAACGATGTGTTAGGTAGACTCCCTACGACTATCCTCTCTGGCTCCATGATCGTTACTGAAAGTTTACCTAAATTGCAAGCTTGGTTTACTACTGACCTATAGCGAATGGGGGTATCGCTAATGTCGGTGAATATAAACGTTGTATAAATTCTGGAAAGTTTTTGTGTTTCACAGTTTAAAAAGTAGAAAGCAGAACTACAAGCGCGTCCTTATTATGCTTTATCTTTTCTTTTAGTGCTTCTACAATATTTGTAATTCCCCGCTTTAGCTCGTCTTTGAATGACGCAAAGTTCATTCGTTTTAATTTGGCTCCTTAGAAATTGTGACAGCATAGTTGTCGATAATGCCCATGGCTAAATTACCTATACGCTTATAATTACAGTCATAGTATTCGCACATATTAATAATATTTTTTTTTAAGTTAATGTATTGTTTATGACCCAAGTTTTTAGTTCATTCAACTGTCGCAAATTTACGGCATCTTCATACCCTAAACCATTGGACATACCTACAATACGTTTACTATTAACATTAAACAACCCACCTGCCTGTAGGTGCATGCAGTTATTTAAAAGATAATTCAATGTAACGACATCTGTCGTTTTAATAGGGGCACTGACATTACCAGCTCTTTTACCGCGGAAATTCCAAGTCCCCGTGACGTCGATACTCATTACTCTCTTGACCACATAATACTTGTTAACAATGTCGCAAACAACATTAAAAATAGAGTTTCAGCCTGCATCAATCTCCCTCATTTTTTTTTTAACGAGAAAGTTAGCTCTAGCGTATTTTAATATTAACCGCATCGTCGACCATCTTTGCTGATCCGATTTCGCATAAACGACGTTTACCAAACAAAAAACAACCATCAAGTTTAACGGTTATTAAAGACTCTAGATATTCCTTAGTTACTTGGATTGGTCAGTCGGACTACCTACCCCACTTATTGGATTACCTTTGGCATTGTAAAGTTAGACTACTTTTCTCTAAAGTTTTCAGGTTGACAGCATCGTTATCAGAAATAGGATTGCCTAAATTACGTAATAGCTTGCACTTTATGTCGTAGCCCCCATGTTGGTCGGGAACAAAGCATATTTTCCACCAACACAAGAAACAAAGATGCACCAGAAATGCAATGGAGGGCCGTACAACATTATGAGCAACAAAAACATATACATCTCACTAGAAGACGGTTCAATCAACAAAACGAACAGAGGACACATCCATTAAATTAAAAATAATAAACCCAAAATCAATTACTAGTAGAATCATACAATTACACTAACAGAACGATCCAATCCTACAGTAATGAGAGCGGAAGAGAGTGCCCCGGGGCCAACGAAAACACGAATTACATTTTTTAATATGAACACGGCAGACCAAGCTCTTAGGGCTTTTACATTAAAATTATCAATAATTACTTTATGTTGCGTTTTTTTTTTTACTCGATAATTTACCGCTTCTACGATGTTAACAGTAAAAGAAACATTTATAGAAAATACTTCTTGCAGCCCGATGTAGACTTACACAACAGCCGCTAATCAGCATAAAGTTATGTTAATGCGTATAAGATTGCTGAGTTGGCAGAATTGCACCCCGGAGTACTGCCTATTGCATTCGCTGATTCTCTAACGTGACCGTCGGACAAGCAAAAATTTATAAATTCTCTACCAGAAAGCGCTACGGTCGAATTCTTGTAAATATAATGTTATGTACGAATGCAAAAAATAAATTACATTTGCATTCTGTTTGTTTTTTTTTTTTTTTAATTTCCATTAGGCTATGACGACACTTCTGCTTTTTAAGCGTAGTTTGGAGCTATACATGCTCAGGCTTCGCTGTACCCTGAATTATATTTAAAACAAGAAGGCTTGAGTAACCCCCTCCCCCAAAATTTTGAACTTAACCTTAGGCTTCGCTGTACTTTGAAATACCTACATAAAATGAGATATATTTCCAAGTATAACCCGAGCTTAACCGATCTTACCCGAATTAAGACTTATGCCAACGGTGAGTACTTCCACCATATTACAATGTATACCCTGGACTTGACCGATTTGCCCAGCTCGCACGGTGATATTTCTTTACCAGAACGCGGTGATGTCGGACGGGGGATAGTTAAAACATTCTCTACTAGAATGCGTTGCCGTCGAACACACAGAGTCCCGTAGTGTTGGTGGGGGTTAGGGAATGACGTCATATTTAATCTTATACACTTTCCAATTTTAAATTTGTATGGTATTAAAATGAAGTTTTTCATAGGAGTTGTAATGAAAGACGACACAAAGTTAAATACAAGTTATTATTCACACTTTATTCTCAAACAACTACAATTATTCTTTTGTCCTTACTGCTGTTGCGGGGAGTACTTCGATTTCCACTTTTGATTTTTTAATACGTCTATCTCGTTATTCGAACTGTCATCAACGGATTCGTTCTCGGCGTGTTCGCACTTTAATTTTTTAACCGCCTTTAGGCGCAATCTTTCGGCTGCTTCGCGCAACCAACAACAACCATTCTTTGCTTCTCTATGTTCGAAATTGTCTATTATGTAAAATATAGTATTCATCTCATCTCATCTCTAAAATGGACCGTACGTTTCGAATTTGACATTTCGATGAGTTGTATACTATCGTTTAAATCACTGACTACGAACTTACCCCGAACTTAACAGAATGAAATTGTTATCCAAGTCGTCCTAACTGGTGTTGCTATAAGTGTTCCTAGTTAAAAACATAGAGAGAACAGCTAGGCTTATAGTGTGTACATTACCGTGATCTATTGCAGACTCAGAACATTGCTGACCTAATCTATTACACCTAACCTATCTATCGTAACGTATGAGAACTTAACCTAACCTACAGACAACCTAATAAAACCTAAATTACCTGAGAACTTAACCTAACCAACCTGAGAACCTAACTTATCCTTACCTAAATTAACCTAACTTAACCTACAATGCTATGAACGACTCCAAATTTCTAGGGGCCGATTAGAAGCTGCGATGAAAACCCCCTCAGGTTAGAACGAAGTGTATTGGTTGTGTATGGACTGTTTTTTTTTTTCAAGAAACATCAATGTGTAAAAAGTAAAGAAGGTCTAAAATGTAATATAAAGAGAAATGTAAAATAAAGCTTTGTTCATAAAACTTTTTAAGTGTTTATTTAGCCATAGGTAACCATATGCAAAAACTAACTAATTTTTATGTAAAACTACTGGAACATAACCTAACCTAACAAATTACCAACCAAAACGTATCCGACATAACCTATCGATAACACCATCTTATTGAACCTGTTGATTTAGAGAACGATGACGACAAAAACGACGACGACGACGACTTGACAACAAAGACAACGACAAAAACGTCGACGACTTGACGACAAAAACGACGACGACGACGACTTGACGACAAAGACAACGACGAAAATGACGACGACGAAAATGACGACGACGAAAATGACGACGACGACTTGACGACAAAGACAAAGACGAAAACGACGACGAAGTTAACGATGACCACGACAACGACAAAAACGACGAAAACGACGACGAATTTAACGATGACCACGACAACGACGACAAAAACGACGACCTGACGACAAAGACAATGACGAAAACGACGACGACTTTAACATTGACCACGACAACGACGACCACGCCACTAAGAGAACGTACGGCGACGATACGAGAACGCGACGAGGACGGAAGAGAGACCGTTCAATTCAGCAACGCATCTCAGATGTAGTCCCATGAGAACCCAACATAACCTAGCCTTGTGTTAACTACATATTCGCAGACGTTGACGAGACCTACGCCTAAGTTCTTATCTAACCTAAAATATGCTACTTCCATGTGTTGCAATAACAAATAACCTAGAAAACCATTAACTACCGGTAGTTGTTAGCTAATCTAACCTAAATACGGTGCATTACGTAATAGTGATGGACTAAGTCGTCAACTAACCAAAGACGCA
>JAGFPH010006990.1:25417-35701 GCA_018207615.1 Philaenus spumarius | reverse complement strand
TCTGCCCGAGTTCAACCGAAGGGCAGAACCTTACGTTCGGGTTAGCTCGGTTTTCCATACGTTATAACACAATTTATAAAAATAATTCGGGGTACAGCGAAGCCTAAGCTCGGTCAAGTCCGTCGTTTTGGTTCGGGTTAGACCGGTAGAAATGTATTACAAGGGGGTGCGGCAGAGCCTATGGTTAGCCTAAGCTTTATTTCGCCCAAGTACGAATTTCGGTGGTTGTGGGAGAGCCTTACGTTCGGAAAATACCGGTTTGCTAGTCTTTATTTTGACTAAGTCCGATTCGGGTTTACTCGGGGACGATCGGTAGTGTTCGGGGTTATATAATGCAATTTATACTATATCCCGACAACACTATAACATTTATATAAAATAATTTCTTCTAAGTGACCTTCGGTTGGACTCGGGAACGATCGGTAATGTTCGAGTTGTTATAATGCAATTTATACTATATTACAAGGGTACTATAACAATTTAAAGCTAATAATTTCTTCTAAGTGACCTTCGGTCGGGTTCGGGGACGATCGGTAATGTTCGGGTTGTTATAATACACTTTATACTATATCCCGACGACACTATAACACCTTGTATCTGACACAAGGTTGCTGACGGATGATAAACTTATATACCTCACAAGATATTACTTTCTCAACAGAGTCGGCGTAGCCTAACCGCTAACGCTGCGGACTCGGGTCATGGTGATACCCGGTTCGACTCTCGGCGACACCCAAACTTTTTTCAAAGCAAAAAATTAAATTAAATATTAATTATTACAAACCAAGATGGCTGCCAAAAAAAAGATGGCGGCTCAAAATTCCCCAAAATCTTTAAAAATCCAAAATCCCCAAAATTTCAAAATTCCCCAAAATTCAAAAAATTCCAAAAAATGTTAGGATAGGTTAGGACCCCCCAAAAAATGGCTTAGGTTAGGACCCCCAAATAAAAAAAAACCCAAAATCCAAAAATGTTAGGTTAGGTTAGGATCTCCCAAAAAAAAAACCCAAAATCCAAAATTCCCAAAAATTGGCTTAGGTTAGGACCCCAAAAAAAGTGGGCGTGGCTTAGGTTAGGAACCAAAAAGACCCAAAAAAACACCCAAAAAAAGGGGGCGTGGCCCAAGGTCAATGACCTTCCCCCACTCCATTTTACGCTATATCACTGCCGACTCTACTAGCCATGTTTATTAGCGACGCACTGTCGTTAAACTCGCGACTAAATTATTTAAGGAAATATAACGACATGTCTAGATACTTTGCGCCGTCTTAAGAGGGGGCAAAACCCAGAAAATACGTGGCGTAAAACATGCTCCACGCGGGAGCAAATAACGTTGCCATTTTTCATTTTAAAATTTTCAAACAAAAACCATACTATAGTATAAGAATTAAGTAAAATCTTTTGCTTTTTAAAATATAAAAAATTTAATCTCCTTTCCTTCTACATAGTGCTAAAATAACAGATTTTACGTCAAATTACCGTTCAATTTGTACTAAAACTATTTAT
Organism: Philaenus spumarius; assembly: GCA_018207615.1. Classification (NCBI taxonomy): domain Eukaryota; kingdom Metazoa; phylum Arthropoda; class Insecta; order Hemiptera; family Aphrophoridae; genus Philaenus; species Philaenus spumarius. Next base: position 34,195 of record JAGFPH010006990.1, on the reverse strand, counting down.
TTGATCAAAATTTTACAAAGCAGTCCGAAAAAAACAGTATTTCATAATTGAATAAAATTTATTTTGAACCGAATAAAGTGTATTTGTTGACGTTATATGTATCCGCGTAAAGGCTTACATTACCAAAACTACGCTGAAACGAGCTACCCCTGGTTGAGAAATATTGAACTATGTCAGCACGGAAGGATACTTGACCATTCATAAAATAGGTTCACCACACAAGTTTGACTTATCTCGGCTGTTATTTATATCGTTTGTCATTTGTTTTACTCACATACCGTTTCTCCGACATTTGTTTGTCAAATTTATAAAATATATTTTGCTTTATTCTTGCAGGTCAAAATAGCAAATTTTATTTTTAGTAAACGAAAATCTCTGTTAACTTCCTTGATACAGTGGTCATACTTCGTTATAGTATTGGCGGAGTATAATTCCTGGAATTTGTGTGTACATTGTTTATACATCGCTAGGCCTATCATTTTACAAGGGTAACTAATAAATTTGGCCAGTGGAACATTGACGGGATGGTTTTGATACCTACATTTGATACGATATTTGGTATCGATTCAATATCGAAATAATATATTGAAACCCCAATAATATCGAAACATTAATAACGATATTCAAGTTATCGGTATCGGAAGTATCGAATAAACTTACCATACGCATACCAGTTATTTATTTAGCCTGAAGTGGTAAATAAATATTAATTACATATGAAATGCTCAAATACATGAAATATCGTGTTTTTTCAGCTGTAATATATACCACAAAAACTTAAAAATTGTACTTTATTATTGAGAATTAATTATAAAACAATATCAATTCTGCAGATGGAGATGTTTGTATATAGCATCAATAGTAAATAATATTGTAGACTGACGCAAGCACTACACATAAAGCACAAGGATCAAAAGGCAGTTCTACAGGGATTTACTCGTAATATTTCCAGTACCGGAACGCTGCCGGAACTGATCGAAAGTGACCGAAATGCGGACAATTTTTGAAACTTTCCCTTCTAAAACTCATACTTTAAGTACCTTTGGTGAGTTTAAGGGTGCAGATAATTATGCTTACTTTTATAAGAATAGTACGCATGTATAAGTAACTATTTTTGTACTTGTATATTATCAATATAGCACATAGCAAATTTTAGAGATGCATACTATTTTAAGAAAAAACTTGGTAAAATGTATCTTATTTAGTCAATAGCCTTTATCAGAAATTTAAACCCTCGGTAAAAGACTGTAAACCTAAACACATTTTATATATATCAAGAAATTACTTTTCTTTATACAAAAACAATTAAACGCAAGCATGCATATCACGCGAACATAACACACAACGCAGACTCTTGTTAGTGAATTATTCTAACAACACTCAAAAGTCACACAACTAAACATCACAATGCCACTTTTTACTTTTTGACAGTTCGCGAGAGGTAGCATGCACCAGGTTAAATCGCCGTGCTGCCGGTTTTCAGGTAAAACCGTTTAAATATTTTTCTCTTTCTGGGCGCCTTTCGACCTTGTATTGTGATGGCGTTTGTCAGTGTACAGCCATTGTTTGAATGTATTCCGTGTTGTGCTCTCATTTAGGATATTTAAAAAAATATATTAATCCTGAAATTAAATCAGTTATTCCATAAGTATTAATCTCTAAATGTGGTCCAAATTAAATGATGTTTGGTGTTATTTTGATTTCAACAATTTCATCAATATGTTATAAACTTTTTCATGCCGAAAAAGTTAATAATAAATAATATAAAAGTTTAATCATCGCTGGTTTTTAAACTTGTCGGCCACCTTGACTCTGAATCATCGGTCTCTTATTCGTAGTCGTTCGCGGTGCTCGCCGAACATCAAAGGCGTACCGCGAGGCTGGCAAAAGGGTGTCTGGTGCTCCCTAGTTGTCCCATTTCTATTCCAAGCTGAGGGACAATGTGGGAGACTTTACTGTAGTTGGCTCGCATAGTCGAAACGCACTGTAGTGTGGGGATATCTTGAGGTTTTTATATTGGTAAAAAACAAACCGAAATTGGTAAGTAAAATTCCGAACCGTGATTGTGATTGAAGGAATGGATGGTCCAGTGCAACGTTCAAACAAAACGTATTTATAAACAAATTTATAAAAAGCTGTACCGGAAAGGCGTTCCGGCACCAGTAAACCCCTGCAGTTCTAAGAAAAACACAATCCTACCAATGGTTTGTTTACTTTTTGTCATCTGTCCACTATCTCTTGTGAGGGGTGGGGGAACTAAGTACAGTGGTCAAGTTCATATTGCGTTTCGTTTCGTCAGTTTTGTGTCATTCAGAGCGGTATTACAGGTTCTTTTTGGGTAAAAAAAATCGGACAAATAGATCACATTAACAAACGGCACAGCTATTATTACCAAGTACAAGGTCAATTAAAAATAACTGAACGAAATTATTGTCTTTTTGTAATTTGGACCCCCAAGGGCATTTATACGGAGACAATTTTAAAAGACGATATCTTTTGGCAAACGCAAATGAAAAATAAACTTTAAAATTTTTATCTTGATTGCATTTTGCCAGAAATAGTGGATTCAAGAAAGAGAAGATCCATGCCAATAAGAAATCCACCCTACATCATCAAAGCTATGGAAAAACGAAAGGCAATTCGAAAAAATTAACTTTCCATCGCCATGCTAAATCGTATTGTGTACCTGTCCGTCTGCTAGTTTTTAAGTTTGTATATAGTGTTAATAGTGAACTAGTTAATAGTTTGAATATTTATTTTCATGTAATTTTTTTATGTTTGGTGATATATTGGCGTCCAGCCTTGTAAAATGACTGGTTGTACTTGGTGAAAGGAAATATTACAACTTTAGATTGTTCTGAACATGTTAGAAACGTATTTTTGAAATCGGTCCATATACCTGCTAGTTTGTAAATTTATTAAATTTAAAATAATGTAATTAATTTGTAAATAATATAAATAATTGTTTCTCAAGTAATAATAATAGAAGTTTTCATAATAGCTTTGCCCATGAACATAATATAACAAGTAGCCTTTTATAAAATGACTCCACACATGTTTGCCTAAAGGAAATATTAATTATATATATATATATATATATATTACAATTTGAAATATTAAAATTCTAAGTTAGTCTAGATTTTAAAATGTAGCATAACATAGTAGAAATGTATTTTAAATTCGGTCAAGTACCGGATTGTTTGTAAATTTATTACATTTAAAATAATTTAACTACCGGTACTTTGTAAATAATGTACATATTTGTTTCTCAAGATAGTTTTTAGAATTTTTCGTAATATTGTTTGTGTATGAACATAATAAAACAACTATTATAAAATGACTCCGCGTGTTTGTCTAAAGGAAATATGAATTCTATTATTACAACTTGAAATACTAAAATTTTAGGTTAGTCTAGATTTTAACATGTAGTCTAACATAATAGAAATGTATTTTTAAACTCGGTCATGTACCTGATCGCTTGTAAATTTATTACATTTAAAATAATTTAATTATTTTGTAAATAATTTACATAATTGTTTCTCAGATAGTTTTTAGAATTTTTCGTAATATTGTTTGTATATGAACATAAAGTAACAAGGTATTTTAAAATGACTCCATGCGTTTACCTAAATGAAATATTAATTAAATATATTACAATTTGGTATATTACAATTTTAGGTTATACTAGATTTTAAGTTGTTAGAAATATACGTTTAATAATGAATAAATGCAGCTTCCGACACAGACAAAATATTGTTGTTCTGAACACTGTCGTTGCAAATTATTGGATTCTCTAAAATAGACTTACATAAAACATGTTTACCTTATACATGTTTAGAATTTATATGTAACATATTTTTAATCGTGGAACTAAATTTTATTAACTGTTGAGAAATAAATACTTTGTCAGCATTTTAAATTTTAAAAAGGGATGATATTTTAAGCCGCGTTTACACCGGAGTTGCAGACACGTGTTGCAGGCATTTGTTGCCGACTTTTAACAAAACAGCTCTTATTTTGTCGGCACGGCAACAATACGTGTTGCAGACAGATTTGGCGTGTCTGCAACACAATTTTTGTTTTCCACCGAGAGTTGGTAAAGATCAAAGAATTGCAACATAAGTCGGCAACATTTGTAAGCAACAAAAGTTGCAGTGCTATTTCGGTGTTGCAGACATCCCACACCGCCCCTCCACTCATCCAGAACCACGCAACGCTACGCTACACACATCGCTTGTTTTACCCCGTGTGTCAGTGATTGATCAGTGTTTTGGCAAATAATATGGAGTGGTCAAGAGAGCAAATTATAAACTTAATTGAACAATATAGAGAAAGACCGTATATGTGGAATCAAACCTTGTCCGAGTACAAGGACAAGAACAAAAAGCACAGTGGATGGTGTGAAATTGCTAAGGAACTAGAAATGAATACGGCTGAGTTGCAAAACAAATTCCGAAACATTACTACTCAGTTTTTCAGGGAACTCAAGAAGGAAAAAAGTGGTTCAGGAGCACCTAAAAAACCAAAATGGTTTGCATTTGATCTTTTGACTTTTTTGAGGGACAAGACAACTCCTCGTCATTCTCCTCGTGAATCAGTAGAAGCACAGGTACGTCAATTATAAACATGTTTCTACTTTCTCACTATACTATAGTATAGAGAAAGTATAGTGATTTAAAAAAAATCAATGTTGAGATTTTTGTGGAAATATTCGTTTTGGGACCCTGAGTCCAAAAAAGTGTTTTCTTTTTACAAAATGTCTGTCTGTATGTATGTAAACAAAGCTACAGATAAAACTATTCGATTGATTACGAACAAATTTGCACCAAACATATCAATTAGGCCTGTATAGATGAACGAAAAAGGGTTTTGAAAATTTTTTAAAAACAACCCCCTTTTGAGCCAAAAACCCCCAAAAAATCAGTTATTATTATTACTAGCTAAACGAGAATTTTGAGAAAGATGCGTTTTTTGTTAATGTGGTAGGGTACATTAAGAGCTACAAATAAGCTAAATTTTAACAAAATCTTCAGAGCCGTTTTTTTATTTAAAAAATAATAACTGATTTATTTGTGCAAATTTGTTCGAAATCGATTGAATAGTTTTCTCTTTAGCTTTGTATACATGTTTGTGAGAAAGTATGTGCCAGTTTCTAGTACCGTTTATTTATTTAACACAAAATACAGACAATTGACAAAACTAAACTAAATGTAATACAGTATGACATTGTTTCTTAGTTATTATGTTTAGTATTATAATGCAAAATGAAGATTCTGTATAACTTGGTTCTACATTCCAATGGCTACGTACCAATTTGTTTGTTACTGTGTCCAAAAGAACACTAATTACTAGCAGCAGTCTTGTTGCCAGGGCACTGAACCTTCATCACTTATAAAATATTCACTAAATTCCTGGCGAATAGCTTTTGCAATACTAGAAGGCTTCTTAGGGACTCTTTTCAAACTTAACATTGTTCCCGAAGGCATTCCAACTACCCTCCACTGACCCTCCACTGACATGTACGTATTTTGCAGCAGGGAAAATCACTAAAAGTTGAAATCTCATTCATATATGAAGCGTTGGCTCAATCTAAATTGGCTGAATTTTAATATATCGAATTGAAACTTGACATAGGAGTTAAAATATATATTTTAAAAATTTATGCTGAGTCTCAGCTTGTTATCTTGAAAATGACCCGATCTAGAGCCACTTGACTTATCAATGGGTTTCTCGATTTTAGGAGTACCGGACCCACGAACTAATTTTAATCGGCTCCAGTTTAGAAAATTTTCAAAATATCAACCTAAAGGTTTTTTTACAAGTTAAACATATAGATTAAAACAAGATCAAGGAGTATAAACCTTTTTTATTATTTACTTTTAAAAGCACAAGTAGCTTAAAAAAGTATAATTTTATACCTTTTTAGATTTTTTATCAAAACGATTGAGTTGATCAGCTGCAGATTAGTCAACTTTTTAAATACAGTTTTTAAAATAAGTATAGCAAAAATTAATTGTATTTGTAACTTCTGTACCAATTTTTATTCGATATGTTCAAAAATGTCGAAAATGGAGTCGTTGAATCCGAAAGTGTTATAGTTAAAACGAAATAGGTAAAGCAAAAGATTATTTTCAAACGCCTCGTTTTTAAAAATAACATGAAAAAAATCGTTCATACTTACCAAGAATAGTTAGCTATACTGGTGCATTCAACTTGTAAAACAAATTTGATGTTGATATTCCAAAAATTGATGAAACTGGAATAGAGTGAAATTATTTCGTGGGTCCCGTACTCCTAAAATCGAGAAACCCATTGATAAGTCAAGTGGCTCTAAATCCGGTCATTTTCAAGATAACAAGCTGAGACTCAGCATAAATGTTTAAAATACATTCGTTTTTTCCAGACTAACCATTGCTCGGAGAAAGGAAATACATATGACCTTTTTTATTGAAAAATACTTCCCCTACACGGTGGTATTTTTTATTTTTATTTATCTTCTTTAGAAGTGTGCTGCCTTTAGAACACTATACTTTGATACACTACACTGCATCTATATAAAATAAAGTGTCAGTGCCCAATTCAATCAAAGATAATGTCAGCAATATATTGATCATTTATTGTAGCTTAACATTTGCATAGGTATTGAAAACAAGTTAGGTATTTGAATATAAACAAAGTCCGAAATATTTGTTCAATAGGGGGGGTTATAACCCCCAAACCCCCCCCTGGAAATGCTATTGGTGAAATGTAAAAAAAAATACTTATGAATTTTAAGTTACATAACAGTCTACAGTTTAATAATAATTGCAATTTATTATAAGTTTTACTCTAGATTCATAACATTAATAATGCAGTATCTATACTCATCTTCTATACTCATATTATAAAGAGGTAAAGTTTGTTTGTTTGTTTGTGTGTTTGTTTGTTTGTTTGTATGTAGGGGGTAATCTCTGGCACTACTAAACCGATTGAAAAAACAGTTTTACTAATAAAAAGCTTCACTATTCCTAAGTAACATAAGCTATAATTCATTTCGATAAAAACCTTTTTTTATTCCAATATTTGTAAATTTAGTCGGAAATAATTCTTAGGTTAGGCCCAGAATGATAAATCAACACATGTATTTACATTTATTACCACAGCAACCAATCGATAACAGATAATATAGCTCCAATATTTCCATTAACAGCTGATTTCAAAATTTGAAGCAATTATTGTTGTATTTCTAGCTCTTAGGTTAGGGTTTTAAAGTGTAGACCTGAGCCTCACTGGTTCTTTTAACCATTAATATAACTGCTGTTATAAAATATAAGAAATAATTTAATTTGAACATTTTACATTATTTACCATCTTAGTTTTGAGGTTATTATTAATCCTACACCTTTATTATAAATAAAACATAACATATGTTTTTAGAAGGTTACATTGGGGGTTGGCGTGCGGAGCACGCAGGGGTCTCCCCTAGTAATACTGTATAGTACATAATTGTTGTAAACTAATAAAAACATTTCATTACTAAAATAAATGACGTATTGCTTAAACAGTAAACAAAACATATTTCATCTCAGTTGTGCTAGCTACTTATGGTCTTTAGAAGAGGCCGTAAGGAATAAGCAAAGCACCAAGCAATAAGGAAAGAAATGTTTACAAAACTGAAAAGACGGATCAAGGTCAAAAGATTTGGTGCGTTAAGCAGATGCCTACTCATAGAACTGCCGGCGGGAAACAGCAGGAGAAGGTTGGAATAGTCTGTAGTAGAAGGAGAGGGGGAGACAGAACTACTTTTCGTAGTAAATTCATTTTACATCAATGTTAAACGGCTCCGTAGAAGTTCCAAAATGTTCCGATAGGCTCGCATGATTTACAAATAATTTCTGTCTTTTGCCCCCTTAAGTTAGTGACAGAGTAAATGGCGACTAATACTAGATAGCTTGCATGACGAGGCTAAACTAAGGTCACTAGAAATAAGAACAGCTGATCGATCTCAGATGCGCCTGCCTAGTGCATCACTAACGGCTGACGTCTGCACGGAGTCGCCTCCTAGCGGAAAAAAGGGTAACTACATGAAGAAGAGAGAGTCGGTAAAAGGCAGTACGTTGTAAATTTCAAGAAAGAAAGAATTTTAATGCCGCGGAGGTCTAAAAACGTCACAATATCTTCCAGATTTCTCAACCAATCAATATAAACCTGTACATTTTCTTTTTGTGCTTTAAAAACTGCGTGGAATGCTTTTTTAAAAATGAAAATCGCACGACGCATTCAAAAGTTATAGTTGTTTAAAAATTCACGACATTTTGTTTTTCGGTATTTTTTTTAACATATCTTCCAGATTTTTCAACCAATCAATATAAACCTATACATTTTCTTTTTGTGCTTTAAAAACTGCGTCGAATGCTTTTTTGAAAATGAAAATCGAACGATGCATTCAAAAGTTATAGTTGTTTAAAAGTTCACAATTTTTTTGTATTTTTTTAAGATATCATTTAAATTTCTTAACCAAACGATATTTGTCCGTACATACATTTTTTTAAGCGTTTAAAATTCAAACTAAGCGGGAAGTTCTAGGGTTGGCCTGCACGGTCAACCAATTTCCATATTTTTTTTAACTTCCCGCTACCAATAAAGGGAAGTTATTCATTTCGGTCCGATTTTCGAAAGTCGATTTTCATTAAATAAATCTCCACGTTTTAAGGTCCCAGGAAGCCATTCTGACTATTCCCGCCGAGATGTCCGACCGTGTGTGCGTGTGTGTGTGTGTGTGTGGGGGGGGGGGGGGTG
>JAGFPH010006990.1:0-25317 GCA_018207615.1 Philaenus spumarius | reverse complement strand
GGGGGGGGGGTGTGTGTGTTGGTGTGTGTGTGTGGATGTATGTGTGTAAATAAATTTTTGTCATACAGTTTCTCAAAAACGAATCAACCGATTGAATTCTACGACATGTCATTCGAAAGGGTGTATCAAAACTTAGATCTGATTAGATTTGAGAGTTAATCCATCGAGCCAATCCGAAGAAATTTAAAAAAATAACCTAAATTTTTTTGGAATTTTTATGTTTTTTAAAAATAACTTTAAAGCGTGCGAAAAAATCATAATAAAACCATATATACATTCTTTGTGCTTAAAAAACTGCGTCGACTGCTTTTTTGAAAATGAAAATCGGACGACGCATTCAAAAGTTATAGTTGTTTAAAAATTCACAAATTTTCGTTTTTTGGTATATTTTTAACATATCTTCCAGATTTCTCAACCAATCAATATAAACCTGTATATTTTCTTTTTGTGCTTTAAAAACTGCGTCGAATGCTTTTTTGAAAATGAAAATCGAACGACGCATTCAAAAGTTATAGTTGTTTAAAAATTCACAATTTTTTTTGTATTTTTTTAAGATATTATTTAAATTTCTTAACCAAACGATATTTGTCCGTACATACATTTTTTTAAGCGTTTAAAATTCAAACTAAGCGGGAAGTTCTAGGGATGGCCTGCACGGTCAAAAAATTTCCATATTTTTTATGTAGGAACTGTCTTGGGTTTTAAAATGTGTTTTTTAGGTAGGTTTGTTTAATAGTTCACGTTTTAAGTCTCTTTCAAAATCTGTTGTTAAAAAATGCTCAGAGCAAATCCGCGCTGTAAGTGAATTAAAATAATCTTTCCTTTTACAAAAATATACCCACTGTTTGTGTAGTTTATCTTTAAGAAATTTATGAAAGGAAATTCCTAACCTCTTTGCGTGATCCGTTTGATTGGTGCAACCGGCAACTGCACAACAAGGCATTTTGTTATAAAACACTTAAATATACACACACTTAAACTTAAAATATTATATACACTGTTTAGAAGAAAACTATACTACACATCACGCACACATTTGTGTAAAAATTACACATAACGAACCCAGCAAATCGTTGTTTGCGTAAATAGTTAGTGCAAGTCAATCTGCTTTTGCTAGGCGGGAAGCATGAGACGGTGTCAGTGACGTCATCTGAGCTCAGAGTTAACTGCGCAGCTGTCTCGTGACACATACCGTGTAGTTCTAGTTACCGTTGTTGAATCCACACTCTGACGTCATCTACCTACCGGTGGATCTAACCAGTGCGGCAGAATGCAATCAATGAAATACATTTGTTTGATGGGGGAGCAAATAGTTCGTTTATTAGTAATTACTAAAGTTTAGCAGGTATTATTGTTAACAACTGTAGGTAAACACATTGCGCAACCATAATGATTACGGTTTCAGGCTTATGATCTGTGGTTATATTATTTATGGAACAGTTTTATTAAGATATCTTAATGAAATATTGTTCACTAGCAGGTAGCCGTGGCTTCGCACACGGTCCAAAGATTCGCCGCATAGTAATAAATGTTTTAGGGGTAGTTATAGTTATTACATTTTCACCCCTTAGCTGCATGCTATAAAATGCAAATATGATTTACATAGTCTATATATATAAAAGCCAAAACCCACTGACTCACTGACTCACTCATCACGATTTCTCAAAAACTACCGAACGGATTGGAATGAAATTTGGTATGTAGCTTCCGCTAGGGCCATAGGTGCTCACTAAGAAAGGGTTTGAAAAAAATTGAAATTTTAGGGTGGTTTGGTAGGGATCAAAGTTATTAAAAAACGACTTCTTCAAAACTACCGAATGGATTGGAATGAAATTTGGTATGTAGCTTCCGCTAGGGCCATGAGTGCTCTCTAACAAAGGGTTTGAAAAAATTCGAAATTTTAGGGGGGTTTGGGGATCAAAGTTATTAAAAAACGACTTCTTCAAAACTACCGAATGGATTGGAATGAAATTTGGTATGTAGCTTCCTCTAGGGCCATAGGTGCTCACTAAGAAAGGGTTTGAAAAAATTTGAAATTTTAGGGTCGGTGTTGGGAGGATCAAAGTTATTAAAAAACGACTTCTTCAAAACTACCGAATGGATTGGAATGAAATTTGGTATGTAGCTTCCTCTAGGGCCATAGATGCTCACTAAGAAAGGGTTTGACAAAATTCCAAATTTTAGGAGGGGTTTTGGGGGATCAAAGTTATTAAAAAATTACTACTTCAAAACTACCGAACGGATTGGAATGGAATTTGGTATGTAGCTTCCGCTAGGGCCATGAGTGCTCACTAACAAAGGGTTTGAAAAAATTCGAAATTTTAGGGGGGTTTGGGGATCAAAGTTATTAAAAACCGACTTCTTCAAAACTACCGAATGGATTGGAATTAAATTTGGTATGTAGCTTCCTCTAGGGCCATAGGTGCTCACTAAGAAAGGTTATGAAAAATTTCGAAATTTTAGGAGGGATTTGGGGGGATCAAAGTTACTATAATCATAATTTCAGATCTTTTATTATTATGACAATTGTGCTTTTATTATTTAAGATATATATATATAAAAGCCAAATACCACTCACTGACTGAACACTTAAAAAGAATACAATTAGGCCTACGTTAAAAAGACTGAAAATACCTACCACCACGGGCAACGCCGTACGGGTCAGCTAGTAGTATATATGTTACAACGGGCAGGGCCCGTGTAATTCCGGAAATTAAAATTTTTACAAAGATTTTGTAAAAAGCGATATTTCTAGGCCAGCATGGAATCTTGATCGTATGCAGTGCAACATTCAACAAGTTGGGACGAGCGGGGCATTGTCTACGGAAGCGACTGTTGAACCCCATGACTTGTCCAGAAATTCAAAAAGAACTTAGCCTCTAATTAATGATTTCTTCAGGAATACCAGGATACAGGAATATTATGTATTTGGGTTTTTCTAAAGGAAACACATTATGCTAAACACGGGTGTGTCAGCCATGCAATTCCCAAATCGTAATATTAAATAATGCTTACGTAATTCAAGTCTAAAGTTAAGGGAAGATTTCAAATTTTCTCAAAAGCCAGAAAGTAAGGTGTTTTTGGTTTAATAAAGAATAGACCTTTAAAAAGGTGGAATAAGAAAATAACGAATTTTCAATATTTTAGAAGTTAGTTAAAATCGTCAAGTTTAATTGTCATTTAATTACAAAAGAAATAAATTTAAGTAAAATTTAATCATAAAAATTATTTGTAAAAGGAAAGTTTTATAGGAAAATCAAAGAAAAGTTTAAATATTATTATAGAAAAAAGGGTGAGAGTTTTCACACCTTAGACTCAGAATAAATAAGAAAATTAAATTTTTAAAGATTATAATAATTAAAGTTAAAGTAGTAGAGTATAATAATGTATGTACAACCCAGTATACCAAATAAATTTCGGGAAATTAATTAAATAAAAAAACAGAAAAATCGTAACTTTTATAAGTCCCATAACTCCAAGAAAGACAAAGGAAAATTCACAAAATGGCGGCTAGTACATAATTTCGCAAAGGACTACAGAATAGAAGAAAAGAAAATCGCGAGTTGGAAAAACTGGAAGATATTCCCGGAAAACGTAACGAGAAAGGCACGTGCGGGCCTCGCGCGAGAACGCGAAGTCGTACGAACACCACTCGAATTCGTAAAGGAAGAGGAAAATTCAAGGAACCAGAAAAGCTCACTCGCGGGAAAACTAACAACGCCGCGAGAAGTTAAAGACAAAAGAAGGAGATTAATAGTGGTTCTACAGAGATAACCAGCTAGAAAGCGCGCTGAATTAACGGTCAATCAGAAACGAGATAGGGTAATAGACCCCTACAAAGCTAATAGAGAAGTTATTTAACGAAAACAATAGAGAATAAAATAGATAAAAATTACAATAAAATAATAAAAATAACCTGGATAATTTATGGAAAATTAAGGGAAACTATTTGGAAAGAAAAACCCAGGAAAAATCAAAGTTAAAGAATAAGAAAACGTAGTGTATGTTACTTTTTTGGTAACAGATCTAGTGGAAATGGACACTATATAAGCGCGGGACAGGATGTCCTGGGACTCATTATTAAAACTCACTCATTATTAAAATTCCTTTATTAATATTCATACATTAGCAAAGTTGTACTCGTCACGCTGGACTGTACAATCTGTACTCTCTTAGATAAATTGGACTTAGAACATTTTACTACGTTTAACATAAATGAAAAATTAATATCAGTTATAAATTATCAGTATTTACTACAGGTTAATACAGTTCAATAGTGAGAGAAGTTGCGATGTTCGTCATTGCTCATTATTAGTCAAGTAATATTGAAACTACGAGGACTTCAATAAAGTAGTAAAGTAGTAAGTCTACTTCATTATTCGAACTTCAGGAACTAGACTGGCGAGCCTACATGAATTGTTAACAACGCTGGAACAGAACGAGCGAATCCCGGACACCCATGGTGGAATGACTAACAAGGGTGTGCTTATGATCATGTGGGGGGGGGGGGACTCCGCAGCGGCAGTGACGTAGCATAGGTCGCACACTTTCCGCCGTTTGAGCTCAGACACGTGTATTGTTATTGGTACTACACTTGTTTAATTGTCAAATGTGAAGTTTTTTTGTGTATTTTGTGACGTAGTTAGGGGTGTAGTTCTTGCTATTTAACATGCCAAATTGTACAGTGTTCGGGTGTACTAGTTACAGCAGAAAGACTGTAGAAACCGCATCAATTATTATAAGTTTCCCAAAAATAAAGATTTACGCTTGTTGTAGAACTAATCGAATCAACGTTTTGATTTTTGATCAACTCAGTCCAATTTTGTAACAATCTCAGGTTATGATTGCATTTTATTGTTACTTTTGACTCAATTTTGTATCTCTTTTTAATTTGCTTTGTTTACTATTCTGTAAAATTCCACTAAGGCCAAATAATGTGTTTTTAAATTATTTTGTCCCTTGTCCCAAGGAAAAAACCAACTGACTCCATGTCCATTCTTAACAAAAATTTTTTTTTAAAATTTAAATTACAATTTTAAAGAAAATGTACTACATATTTCTGATAACAAACTATGGCCACATATAAATAAATAATAAACACTTATTTCGGAATTAAAATAGCTAAATGCTGGCATTTTAAAATGTTTTTTCCTTATTCTGGAAAATGTTATACTGTGGACAGTGGACTATGTTGGTTTTTCCCCTGCACCCTTCATCTGTTCCCTGCACTTTAAAAAAGAATGTTTTATCACACCTTTAAAACAAGTACTACTGAAGTACTCGCCAAAAAACTTTCGAAATTTAAAATCGGATGCAGATAAAGCTTCCAAAATATAAACATACTGTCGATTCCACAGCAAGCTCTGTAAGTGCTGGACAAAACTTGTATAACTAGAAACTTGACAAGTTTAACAAATAATATCTGTTACCTTTAACTTTATTGTGGTGCAGCAAACATTGTCTGTTTGTTAAGTAAATGTTTATAATAAAAATCCTAAATATAAACATTCAAAAACTCCAATATTTATTCAGTACATGTATATATATTTTTTAATAATCCTAAATATCCATTTTTAATAACAGCGATATTTGTTATTGTTGCTAAGTATTGTTATAGCAATTTCATGTAATTATAAATTTCAATATATGTTTTCAAGTTTTTTATATTGCTTAAAATAAATTACACTTTGTGGTTTAGTGTGCATAATATCTTTTACCATGGTGTTTTAAACTTTAACATTAATAAAATTGTATTTAATCGTAAATGTATTATTCAATTCAATTATTATAAACAACTCTGCAGTAACATCATATTTATGACAATATAGGCAAATCTAGTGATTAACAGATTAGATAATAACAACATTTGAAGAAACTGCATTTAGCCCATTAATCTCGGCACAAATTAATCTCTATTCTTTTCACAAAGCAGAAATTACAATTTAGAGGGAAATAAACATTTATTTAATAAACCAATAGTCCATTTGAAGACATGTATGTGCTTAATATTAGTTTAATAAAAGTGAGGCAGAAATGGTTCGGTATAGTCACTGCATAGAGGCCGGCAGGCTGGTGCAACCCGAGTGATGTCATGCGCCTCAGCCGACTGTTTTCGTACTGCTAATAAGCATACCCTTGTTAGTCGTTCCACCATGCCGGACACCAGGAAGACATCTCTAACCATCAATCACCTGTAATTCAGCCAAGTACAAGTTTAAAATCAACACGACTACAAGACCATGGCACGCTGTACAACTGCAACAGACTTCAGGAACGAGAGCAACTCAACCCTGCTAGCCAACCTGCAGCATCCAAACAGCATCAGCACCGTTAAAGACGGCCAACTTAAGCGTCGCTAAAAGGTCTGTGAAAAGCATACTTATGATACTGTCTCTATAAATTTGCCTGATTAGCTTCAATTAAATTTATTAAATATACTGGGTTAGGTAGGATTATATATAGATTGTTTTCTTGGTGTAAATTTTAAAATAAAAGAATTAATTAATAAATTGTATTAAAATTAATTAAATTCAAGTAATAAAATAAATTGAATAATTAAATTTCATAAACGAAAAATAAAATAAAGATAATTAATTTAAATAATTAAATCAATTAATATAGTAAATTTGTTCTGTCTTTATTAATTAATTAAGAAGAATTAAAATTAAATTTAATTGGTTAAAAATTGTATTCGTTGGGAAGGTACCAACAAAGAGAGAATATTTTGATTTATGGTTTTTAGTTTTGAATAAATTGTTAATTATTATTTTACAGTATAAACAAGTTTTAGTTTTCACTTACCTATTGTTTGCATATTCCATTACCATAGTTCCTAGTGTTTTAATTATAATCAAAGTGCTGCATTATCAAAATATCCAAAGCACAAATAAAGTTATTTACAAGATCAGCTCCACTGTTCTCATTACCAAGAAATTATGTTTTTAGTTTTTTGTCGATACCTCGGTTATCCTTTGACCTACTGAAACTATAAAAAAGCATTGTGTTTGTCGTTAAAAAATAAAAATGTTTCGTCTCTTGCAAATGTTTTGTAAAGTTAACGGTTTTCAAGATATTCTACGTTAAAAATTTGTAACGGCCGCCATTTTGAAAATTATGAAAATAAATTCTTTATGTTTGGTATACTTGTTAATTTTAACATATAAAATGCTTATTCCAAATTTGAACTCGATATCTTATCTATTTCCAGAGTTACAGTGAGTTTTTGTAAAAAAACAAAATGTCGGATTACTTCTAAACTAAGCCGAAATCGAAAAAATGTTATACTACATTTTCGACTTATTTTTGCATGTAGAATCTGAATCTGCATAGCCCGCTACGCTTTACTGAATCACCCTGTATATTGTAAGAAATAAATGTACAAATTTCCAGCTCTCTAGTCTTAATGGAAGTATAATAATAAATATTTATTGTTTTAGGGGTTGTTTCAACCCTTAAATCTAAATGAATTCCAGACTAGTGATGTGGGCCGGGCATATGCCCAGTGGGCTGGTCGTTTAAAAATGGGCATATGCCCGGGCATTTGCCCAAAGCGATTTTAAGCGCCCAAAAACTGGGCGTTTATAAAAAATTTAGTTTAAGGCAGTTTTAAGTATTATATTTCATGTTTTAATTATTGTAGTTCATGTTCTTAATCTTTAACTGCCTTCAGTGCTTAGTTGTGTTCTTAAAATTAACATTTTAAGGGAGGGGGTTATTATCAAGAGATAAGTTGACAAACAACAGACTTTTGAGAATGGTAGTTTTCCGGATGAACTTAAATATTCCCTAATAAAACCCCTCTTTAAAAAAGGAGATGAATCCAACATTACAAATTACCGTCCTATAGCACTAATACCGGTTTTGTCGAAATTTTTTTAAAGAGTAGTTCTGAGCAGAATTTTTAAATTTTTTTATAAATTTAATGTTCTAACAGAGAGCCAGTTTGGATTCCGGAAAGGCCTCTCTACAGAATCTGCTATATATAATATACTAGATGCTGTAACTCGCTCGCTGGATAAGAACATGCATGTAGCATCTCTAATGTGTGACTTCTCAAAGGGGTTTGATTGTGTCGACCATACAGTTCTCCTTTATAAGCTTAACTATTATGGTATTCGTGGAAAGGCAAATGATTGGTTGCGGTCATACGTAACATGTAGAAAGCAAAGAGTAGTCTATACAGACTCTTACGGATTGCACTGCTCTTCTTGGGAAATAAATTCTCGAGGTGTGCCCCAGGGATCAATATTGGGTCCTTTTCTGTTTTTGGTCTAAATAAATGACCTGCCTTATAATATTGGGGAAGCAAAAGCTGTCCTGTTTGCCGATGACACCACTTTAACGGATTTTGGGAAGAATAGTATTAATCTAGAAAAGTCCGTTACTTCATCACTGATTATGGCAGAAAATTGAGTTTTTATCAAATGGTCTAAAACTTAATAAAAATAAAACTCGGAGAATGCAGTTCAGTTGTAAACAATTAAAAGACAAAATTTCAATTAATCATTTAGAACCAAGAGTTCGTTAGCCAAAAAAATCCAACAATCGGAAGCACGTTTTTTGGCCGGAAGTAACTATTTTTTTTAGATTTTTCCTACGAGAATGAATTTGTTTTTTAGTTTTTTTTTTCCAAATATAAATGTAGGATGTTATTCTGCACCTTTTATTTTTTTACGCGACCTTATAGCTTGCTTGGTTCCCCAAAATCGATCAAAACGTAAAATAGCATAGAAATACCCGGTTAAAGCCATGTGGTGGATTCTACCGTGGGGTTGGCGTACGAATGTGCATTTTGTATTGAAGATACTCCCAATACGGGGGTTGGCGTTCGAAGCACGCAATGCTTTGTGTATTGAAGATACTCTAAATATGCGGAATGGCGTGCGAACCATTTTGCAGCTATTCAGCACCGTCGTAAGTATACCTATTTCCCAAATTGTTGGTTGAAACCCTAAAACATAGGCCTATTTTGGAAATTTGCTCAACTCACGTCAGCGGTTCAGCTGCGTGGTCGAATTATTGAGTTTTGTTATTGTTTATCAAGTAAGTGGGCAGAGTTGCAGAGTGCATTACAGATTCATTGATTTATTTATGAGTAATTATATCGAAACGATTTCTGCAAACTAGCAAAATAAGTTACCATTGTTTTAAACACTATATCTGTGAATATCTAATAAAACAAATAGCGAGAGGTATGATGATTTATTGTAAAGACTTCAAATACACTTTTAAAATTATATATTGTCTGAATTTTATTGTATTATTCCTGCATCTCATTTCCTAAATGTAGGCTGATGTTCCACCTTAAACCTCGAAACAAAAACAATCACCCATAGCAGACCAAAGAACATAGTAACTATCTACTTATATAAGTTATTGAGAATACGCCACGACTAAATTTGTATGAACTTTTGCTTACCTAATAATCAACAAAAATCAATAAGATATTTCACCAAAGAATTCTTAATGGTTTTTATGACCACCAATATTGACACAAATATAGAAATTGCGGCTGTTTATTCACAAAACAGAGTCGATGTAATACATTCCCCGATCTTAATGATCGCCAATTACCTATTACTTTAACATAATACTTTCAAATACGTACTAATTGTAAACAGTGGCGCACTGACGGGGGGGGGGGGGGGGGGTGGTGGTGATAGAAGGTATTAGTAATGTGCATTTTATTTCAAACTAATCGATCGTTGAATACGTAGTAGATATTCAATTAAAAATTATATTAATGACTGAATTTGTGATGTAAACCATATTAGGTTGTTCTAGCTAGTTTTTAAGTAATATGATTCTAAACAAAATTATTAGGGTATTTGTTCGAGCGCGCCCCGCGCCTCTGTACCGACCTATTGGACAACCAGCTTACACTCCTCTCCTCGCGGTAACGTATTTACCGCGATGATGTTTAGGACTCACCATTCTTTCCCACGAGTTGTTTCTTGCCCCTGATACTGTATTTTGTTTTCTTGTTTTAGTAGGTGTCGGTGTTAAACTTTGTGAACGAGAGTGTCATTATGAGTAAAAAGCAAAAGCGTGTTGTTTTATCTTTAAATGAAAAATGGGAAGTAATTAAACGATTAGATGAAGATAGATTCAATAAGAAAAGTGGCAAGTGATTATGTGTTGGGGATGTGACTGTCGGGGGTTCGAGATGAAATAGATCTGAAATTGAAAAGTGGGTATCTCAACGGTATTCAAATAAAGAAGAGGCTAGACAATCAATGAAATAAAGCGACACGAAAAAACTTCAGCGGCATTATTTTTGTGGTTTTTATGTTTTTATTACAGTAGTTTACGCAGTATTCAATATCTTTCATTTGAGTACATTATCAAACCTTCTTTGTTCATTTAAAACTATAATATTTAAAGCCAAATAAGAATAGATTTTGAAGTAAGTACGGCTCCAAATTAGCCTATAACGACGTAAATGAACTCGCACCTCAATGGTTTTCTCAAGGCCTACCGTATTATCCCAGTTTTTTGGCTATCCCAGGTCTGCCCGGTCCCAGTTACCTCGGATAATCTAGGTTCTACTGTACTCTTACCTGAGCTTAGCCCCCCCCCCCCCCCCCAAGCCAAATCCTCGGTGCGCCATTGATTGTTAAGTTTTAAATATTCATAATTCAAATACATGAACAGACTCTCCAACGTGGTACGTAGGACATTTGTTGGCCAGCTGTTATCGCTTGTTAACGGCCGTGATGGTAAACCAAAGGTTCAGCCAACTCGGTGCAGTGCGGTTGACCCGTCACCACACACTATCGAACCCGAGCCCAGCCTGGTCTGCCATCCGACCAAGTTGGACGAAACAACGAACCAAGTTGACTAATGTATAGGGGGATTTAGGCAACCTTCTGTATACAAGCCTTGGGCTTGGCTTGGTATTGTAACATGTTGTTATAAAATGTAATTGGCTTAAAATAAAACATCATTTAAGTTTTATGCAAAGATTCTATTTAGTAGTATTTTATAGGTAGGCTATGTTTATAAACAACTGTTAAGCTAATTATTCAGCATCATTTTTTGTACATTAAAAATCTAAAACTATTGCTTCTATGTTATAAGTTACGGTACTTTTATATTTTGGTGATACAAGTCATTTATAAATTTAATAATCGGCTGAAGGACTTAAATGTTAGATTATGATCCAAATATAGGTTGTGATTTATAACACATATTTAAAGTAGTTATATTACTTTTATATGATAAAATATTGAATTATATCATAAAATTCTAATTTATAAGGGTATGAAATATAATATTACACCTAAATAATATTACCTAAAATATAAATAATATTATATTGTAATGGTTAATTTGTTTACATAGGACCAAAGTGGCTCCCTATTGTAGGAAATTCTCTGTTGCTCAAGAAACTTAGCCGAAAGTTAGGTGGACAGCATCTTGCATTTTCACATCTTGCGTCTGAATACAAAACCAATGTTCTTGGACTTAAACTTGGTTCAAGATACGTAGTTGTTGCTCTGTCAAAAGAAGTGGTGCAAGAAGTCTTTTTAAAAGATGGCTTACAAGAACGTCCTTCTAATTTTTTCATTAAAGTGAGATCTATGTTTACAAATAAGGGTAGGTAAATATAAATGCTACAAAAATAATTTCAACATTGAATTGAACTTTTTTGTCATCTATTATTAATGTATATTTTGAAATGTTGTATTTGTAAGTAAATTTAAATTATAGGCTATTTTTTATAGAAATACCTTTTTTAACACAATTAATTAATTGTATAACTAAATGTATACGGTAGTGGTCAAAATATTAATGGTGTAACGGGATCAAAACTACTACTGGCACTGGTTTAGCTCGTCCCAGGGTGCCTCATCTTTTTTTTTATAGATTGTGACAACTTCCTCCTCCTTACTTCACCACACTACTCCTGCCTAACTCTTTTCTCAGTGTGACACTGAAAGAAGCAAGCCTCAGCAAGAAATTAATTGTACTGTCAACCTTTTCTAGGCTATCTACTTTACGATTTCTTACTAAATTCTCCAAATTATCCTTGTTAAATTTTAATTTATTTTACATTTTCTTACTAAATCTCTCGGGAGAGTGAAAGCAGGAAACAGCTTTTCATGACTGTTTGATTGACATGTGATTGAATAACCAAACAATTTGCCAGAAGTATCAATTTTATAATGTGATTTACAAATAATAGGCTACATGTTTCTATTACGGATAAACTTATTTTTTTTAACGTCCTGCTGTTTTGCACTTTAAGCTAATGAAGACGGGACCTACAGTTTCACATGGAATCCGAACCACAGCCAATGATGTCTGTCAAGAAACCATTTAGAAAATTATTCGGGGTCAATGGGAATTGAACCCGAAACTTTTACATTGATATATGTATTTTTGAATTATGAACAAAAAACATTTTTAAGAAATAATAAACCATTCTATAATCATTTTCACCGTTTTGAAACAGTAAATAACTCGCTTGCTCCTGCGTCCCTAGATATAAATGTTATTCAAATTACATTAATCTGGTGAGGCGCGAAAGCGTTTAAACGACAAGGCACACAATGCTGAAATCTACTAAGCGGCCGTGAGTGATCATCAAGGAGTGGAGGTAAAGACAGTTTTCTCGAACACATCCCGAGCGTTCCAGATGTATTAATAGAGTTCTGTGAGAATACACTCTTTCCTGTTTGACTTTGGGAGGAGACACTTTTTTTATACATAAGAAGCGAACAATAGAGGAATAGAATACATTTACAACAAATATTTATGATTCTTTAAAAATAAAATTTTAAATATTAAGTTTGAACTTTGGTTAATAATAAATTCAGTGAATTTAGAATATTTAAGAATACTGTAGTATAAAAATAGAAATTAGAAGTCAAATTTTAAATAAAAAATAAAGGACCTTATGAGTGGGAGAAATTACGCTAAAACCTTTCACGCATAGTGAAAAAATCATTTGTCAGGAGTTTCCTATCAATTTTGTTCCTTGTTCCGGGGACTGTGCCTAAAATACCTTTGCCCAGAATTGTAGTAAATTTAATACCTTTCGAATGATATAGCTCAAAAATTGCACTCGGGCTTATGAGTGGGAGAAATTGCGCAAAAACCTGACATTGATAGTGAAAAAATCATTTATCGGGAGTTTCCTATCAATGGTATTCCTTGTTCCGGGGACTGTACCTGAAATACCTTTGCCCCGAATTGTAGTAAATTTAATACCTTTCGAATGATATAGCTCAAAAATTGCACTTTGGCTTATGAGTGGGAAAAATTGCGCAAAAAATCTGACATGGATAATTAAAAAATCATTTATCGGGAGTTTCCTATCAATTGTGTTCCTTGTTCCGGGGACTGTACCTGAAATACCTTTGCACAGGATTGTGGTAAATTTAATTACCTTTCGAATGATATAGCTAAAAAATTGCACTCGGGTTTATGAGAGGGAGAAATTGCGCAAAAACCTGACATGGATAATGAAAAAATCATTTATCGGGAGTTTCCTATCAATTTTGTTTCTTGTTCCGGGGACTGTACCTGAAATAGTAAATTTAATTACTTTTCGGAGGATATAGCTCAAAAATTGCACTCGGGCTTGTGGGAGGGAGAAATAATGCAATTTCCTCGCTCTAACTTTGCCATTTTGGTTTGAATCAAATATTCCGCCATTTTGTGTCAAATCGAAAAATAAAAAATCGGTGTCTGGAAAATCCTACAAGGACCCTTCCACTAAAAGTTCAGCTATTTTGAAGCATATTTACTACCACTTAGCAAGGTGGGAAGAACCCATATAGTTATATACTTCTCAAATCCCTACCCAAAAAACCATAATCGGTATAACTCCGCCATTTTGAATCGGATCGAAAAACAAAAAAGGGGTATCAGAAGAATCCTAATAGGACAATTTCACCAAAAGATCAGATGAAACATATTTTCTACCACTTATCAATCCGGGAATAAAACCTATAGATATATATAAATTAATGAATTTTGGGTATTGTCTCCAAATGGTCTGAAATGGATAGAAACGAAGTTTTACCCTCCTCCGACAACCGTTTTTAAGTTGGGTAGAGTGTAATAGCTCTTATTTTCTTCATAAATTGGGCTAAAAAAGCACTAAATAATTGTTTAATATCTCTATTGGTACTGTATTGTATATTCTTAATGGTTTAGGTATTACAATGACTAATGGAAAATTATGGTATGAACAGAAAAACTTTGCTCTTCGACATCTCAGACAGCTGGGTTTTGGAAAAAACACTATGGAAAATCTTATTATTGATGAGTTAGAGGTAAGCTGAAATTAATATCTGTAATTTGAGGGGAAACTCCTCAAAGAGAATAGCCCAGAAAATATTATGTTTGCAGAAGCAAGTAATCAAATTTATTTCAATTAAGTTAACTGTCTTGCAAAGTTTAATTTAAAATGTTAGGTATCTTTATCTCTAAATGTATGAGTGTTTCAATCAGACAAATTTAATTGCATAAATTTATACAAATCATCAAAAAGTTATTACAAATTTTTGTTTCTTAAAAATTTGTTTGTTCACTATTATACCTTCAAATTAGTTTGTATTTTATAACTCCAAAGAAAGTAACTTCTTTTTGCTATATAATTTCCTTTAAGTATTCAAACTTATAATATCAGTTTTATGTTTTTGCTTCAATATATGCATTAAATGTGTAAATTTTAAAATGTTGAGAAATGTACTTAATTGATTGGGTTAATATTAATAATTTATCGACTTTAAAATAAGGCTTCCAATATTACCACCCTCTCTTTTTTCCATTTAATCAGAATTATTAAACCAACACAGTAACTAACTATGGAAAATAAATGGTAGGTTATAATAATATATTTGATGCTGAAATGCCACTTATAAAAATTAAGAAATACAGACAAATATTAACTTTTATCAATGGTTTTTGTGGTTACGGTATTTTTTATTTGTATTCATAAATATTAAAGCATTAATAAATTTTGTTTCAGATTTCTATAAATTTTATTTTGGCAAAGAATGTCAATGTATTTTTGTATGTTATTATAATCTTAGTCATAGCAGAGTTTAATTCCTGTCTTTGTTTATTCAATACTTTTTAATAAGTGAATAGCTTGTCTGTTTACTTATAACAAACTTAATATTAAATGCAGTAAAAGTTAAAACAATAAAGCATTTTTATATTACTTGTAAAAAATTATCTTTTTTAAATTTCCACCATTCACTCTTCTGTGAATTAAAAAGTGATTTAGTTTAAAAAAATGATTATAGAGTAACTTTTTATAAGTGGTTAATTTACCTATGTTCGGCATTAAAACTTGTACCGTACATTATTTCTTTATAAAAAAACGAGTTATACTTATGATGTACTAAATAAAAGGTGAGGTTAAAACTTGAAAGAGGTCCTTCATTTAAAATAAACATTAGAGATTTTGCAATGTACTCAACAATGTGCACGAGGATTGGAATGAAAATTACTTTTAACTATTTATATTTGTCATTCTTTTAAGCTATTATTATTTATCATTCTTTTTCTCTTCTTAGGATACATTACTAATAATAGAAAAGGAACAATATAGCAGTGATATTTTATGTAACTTATCACTATATGTATTGAATGTACTATGGGCTTTAGTGGCTGGAAGTAGATTTTCACACAGTGACTTTCGCTTGAAGAATTTAATAAAAGTTTTTAATGAAAGACGGAAAGCTTTTGATATGGCAGGTGGACTACTAAATCAGATGCCTTGGCTTAGGTTTATTGCCCCTGAAAAAACTGGGTTTGCCCTCATATGTAGCATTAATGAAGAACTGAGCAGTATCCTAAAGGTGAGTTAAGATCAATTTTGATTTATGGTATTGAATATATTTTGGACTACCGATACTTAATACCATATTTATTATAATATGCATAAAATAAATATATAAAGCTTTATAAAATTTTTATTATATACATAATATTCATTATATCTGATTTAGAGAGTTCCTTTTAGATTATCCTGTATGCATAAACAAATCCTTATTATTTAAACAAGCTCTTATTACTAATGAAAAATAATAAGCAAATAGAAATCTATATCACAATAATTAAGAAATCATATAAACACTTTATTATTAACTGAGATCTTTTAAAAAATAATTGTAATTTTATTTTAAAGTTTTCATAGTGTAATAAAGAGGCAAATTTTTACATCAATAATGAAAAGGTTAAACCAAATTCACTGGTTACTAAATTTAGCAGTTAGATTTGTTTGTAGTTTTGTTTTGATCTTTTCACATAAACAGGTAGGTACTTAATCGTTATATCAAATCATTCTTTTCAGTACACCAAGGATTTACTGAGTAGTCATAATTAAAGTTAGCATTAAGGAAATTCCTAGTTGTTTACTTTTTGTAAACACACGCTTTTCCAATTAAAGATGTTTTATGTCATTTGAGCCAGTCATAAAGACAGATAGATTTTTCTCCCAGTTTAATGTAAAGATTACCCATACTCCTGTAATTTCATTATACTTTATCTTCCATTTCTTTGTCTATGTTAATGTTATTAATATTAATCTTCAAATTTTGTGATTCTAAAACTATATCACTGCGTGAAGCAAGAACTGCATTATCATCCACCAACATTGCTACTGTTGTACGTCTTGTTTGTGATTGGTAAGTTGGATGTATGTAATCAGTATAGAATATGTCTGACAAAACTTCCCAGTTGTACTACTGAATGTAAAGTACATATCAGTTTGTATAAATTGTTTCTAAGAAGAATCCAGGGGAATATTTGAGGAACTATTTCTTTCTTTACTACTCACTTCACTTTTTATACTGGGAATGTGCCATGTGAAGGGATTTTTCTCTGAAGTCTTGATTTCTTTCTCTTTGGTATTTGCACCTTAGACAGATGCTCTGCAAAAGCTACTTACTGTCATTCTACTTGTTGCTTCCTGACCTTGCTTATCAGTGTTATTAATGGAGGAATTTACTTCTGTGGTTGTTTTAGCTTTTTTGTTTTTGTTTTATGGAATATTCTGCGTCTTCATAAGGAGAGAGCTATTTCAAGTTCTGATTTTTTTTAATATTAAAAAGCAATTTGTAATTATTTTATTTCCTTGTTGAGTTCTGATTTGGTTTATTGCCATATATTCCTGAGCCATCACTTCTCAGCTTTCATTTGTCTGACAATATTAGACAGTATTATTTTTTATTTGTTTCCCTACTTATTTAGATGTTTTATACCAAACTGCAACATGTATGTGTTGTTACTGTCATTTTAATGTTGGAGTCTGTTTTTTTTTTAATAGGTTATTCAATTCTACTAAGTCATTAAGCCTTTTCTGAAAAAAATTCAATTTGTGTTTCAGTTTTAGAGGATGAGAGATTTTAGGATTTCCACATTTATGAGTTAAAATGAAGGAATTTTGATCAGAAGTTAGATTTAAATACATGATTAAACTTCAAACAATACAATAAGTAGACGTCTTCTATTAATACAGAAACAGGCTAGATTTTACACATTATTTATGTCAGAAGGCTAATAAATGGTTTTAATTAGCATTTCCTTTACTTCCAATGTTAATCTATAGAGACCTATTCTAAGTAGTTTATAGGCTAGGTACTGGGCACACCTGCGTGCTTCGCATGCCCACCCCATTGCTGCCTTCTTATGCAATTGGTAATTTATTTTTAATAAGGTTGTAGCATTGATCATATAACCACAAATATGGTAAGTAAAAATATCTAATAATAAATAATAATATTTATTGCCATTCCTTCAAACATACATTCGAGGACCTACAGGAGGCTAATAGCTCGTACATAGGAGGTTCCTAAAACTAAATCAATTAATTTTACAATTCAATTTTTTCCCTAGGTATTATTAACAAATATAATTTAATTTCATTAAGATTTTATTATTATTTTTAAAAATTATTATTATTTTTTATATTTTTTTATTGCATTAGAAAGTTTTCACTTAAATTTTAACTATACTTTATTTTATATCAGCACAGTCACTTATAATAGTCTTTATTTTTTTCTTAAAAGTTTTTTTCCAACTTGTAACTTCTTAATTTTAGGAGGCAGTTTATTGAAATAATATATTGAGTAATATATATATAGCTTCTTTGCCCTATGGTTAATCCATGTTGAGGTAGCGTTAAATTTCTATTTCTGGTAAAACGAGGGTAATTAAGGTATTTTGCTCTGAGATCACTTAGATTATACAATGTTGCTTTAACTACAAAAGTGTGTTTAATGTTTAGCAGCTTTTGTTGAATTTGATCTATTCTTATTATTTTTAATATTTTATTTTGCAATCTGAGAAGTGGTAGATAAGCTGTTTCATAGAGTCCGCCCCAGCCAATGATACCATAAGTTGCTATGCTATTAAATAAACAATAATAGAGTGTAGTAGCTGTTCCTTTGACACTATTTTTTTGAGTCTATACTAGGATCGGGGCGATAGTCGGTACCTTAACTGATAGTCGGGTACACATAATTCAGCGGGTGCGGACTTCACGGTTGGTTAAATTTGCGAATTCCGATAACAGTATGGGTAAACTTCATTAATCCAGCAAACGTCACTCTGACAGATCTGTGACTTCAGCCAGCTAGGCTGCGCTGTATTCTATCACTAGCTCTAGCAGCAATCGCGTGAACCACCGCTGGTAGTTCACGCAATTAGCGCTAGGGCACTCTCTCTTCGCTTCATGCACATTTTATCTCCTTTATCTTCTAAATGATAAAACAAAACAAATATCTCTTTTTGGAGTATATTAAATACTTATTAGTTCAGTTTGGACGGCAAGAAAATTCTTGTAACATTTTTATCTGAATTTGACATCTTATTTTACTAATGACAAAACCATTATAATTATTTTTTAATTATATTGGTACCATGTAATAAATATTAAAGGGTTTTGATGACAGCAATTCTGATCTGAAAAATTTCAATTTATAGTATAATATTTTCTTTCGTAAATAGAGAGCAAAAACGTAATTTCATTCTTCAAAAAACAAAAATGTTCCCCAAACCCGCCGGTTGCCTCCCCCAAACCGAAGTCCTGGGACTGCGCCTGAAAGAGTTATAGTTCACCATCTTGTTATCGGAATGGCTCCTTTTTCTTGTTGGTACTTTATGAATTTCTTACACCTTTAAAAATTATTGTCTTTGCATATAAGTATGTTATTTTATCAGTAATATTATCTAACACTACAGCCTGGGATTCTATTTATGTTGCAAAGTAATCACTTTTAGTGGTCTAGGAAGGACAACTTGCTCACTCTCCATATAAATTCCAGGTATCCAAAACACTATGTCTGGTAATCTTTTCTCCTTTATCTTTATGTTGAGAAAGAGAAGATAGTTTATTAAAATGCATACACTTATCCAGCTAATAGTACTCAGTAATCTACTTCATTACATTTCAGGAAACTATAAAGCATCATAAAGAAACATTAAAAGAAAGAGACAAAGATGATTTTATTTATTCATTTTTAGAAGAAATGGAAGCACAAAAAGAACACACATCTAGTACTTTTACAGGTAGGTTAGATGAATAAAAAAACTTTTTTTTTACAATTTCAGGTTATAAATATAAACTTAATGTTAGAATAATTACAAATTATAAATTTTAGTTATTCTTCCAATATTCTGTTACTAACTTATAACATTTATATATTGTGTTTCAAAGATGGGTAATTGAAATAATGTACTGTATTTAAGTAAATAATTTTAAAAAATTAATGAAAAGCAGGCAACAGATAAATATTATATTTTTAATGGTACGCGCATTGTGATGACATTGTTGATCTCATTATTAATAAAATGTGAAGAAAATTTAATATTAGTATGCAATATTAATAAAAAAATACATATATTGATAATTTATGCATGGGAACCAAGGCCAAAGTTATTTCTCATGCCAGAAATGGAACTGTGTGATGTCAATTAATTGCCCTCCAAGTATGCAATGGAGGGCATCTGACTCAAGTGTAGATGTTTGAGTGCCGCTAGTTTTCTTCAACTTTAATAATTCTTTGATGTATTTAACCCTTTTATGACCAAGCACTTTTTCGGGGGGTATGTAAAAAATGTAAACTGATTTTGGCCGAGAGGTTTTAAAAACTGCACACTATAAAAATAGACATATTTGGCAAGCATTTTTTTAAAAGACACAAATGTTTATTTATAAATATTAAAAAAAAAAAATTTAAATTGAAGATAAATAAATGGACTTTATAATAAATGAACATAAAGCTGAAATAATATATTATTATATTTTAAAACGCTGAAATTGGGGGAAAAATATAAATTGTGTATTCAAATTTTAAATTCAAATTTTCCTATTTTCAAAACAAACAAAACATTTCCAGTGGAAAACTTGATTTTTATCATTTCATAAGATTTTTATTCTTATATATATTCGTAATATATTAGTGTTTTGTAACAAAAAGTATGGAGATTAAAACAATCAATATTCTTAAAGATAATTTCAAAAGTTTTCTCGTCAAAATAAAAATAAATAATTTATGAAGTCTTGTACTAAACCTGTTTAGTAAGACAAGGCAGATACTCCTAATTTATCAAGGATTTTTCTAAAAAAGCACAAATAATGTTAATCGGATGTTTGGACTTGATATGAGAATATAGTTTTACATTCTATTTTCTGGTTATTGTAACAACATATTTTCTTATTTGGCTTTTACAAATTATTGTTAAGTTTGGACTAAAAGATTGACTTGGAGTTTTGCATGTTTATTGATAAGTTATTGTCTTATCTATTTTGTTCGACTGTTAGGAATATTACCATATCAAAGACCACGAAAGAATACCGTTGAGAGACGGGCTTGTGTACACCGAGACCTTGAACGCTCCAATCGCCTTAGTGCGAAGTTGTCACGTTCTTCCCATGCTTCTAACTGAATGAGGCTGACTCAACGCATTTATAATTCTTTAGACTGTGCGCTCAAGCCTCGAACGGTAAATACCAGGAGTGTTCGAGGCTAGTAGATATAGCAACGCTGTGCGCCCATCCTATTGACCGCCACGCAACGGTATTCTTTAGTGGTCTTTGATATAGTACAATTACCATTAATTTATTATAAGAACATAACAAAATATTTTGTAATAAAAAAGGAAGGAGTGACTTTTAGATCAAATAATTTTGGCTCTTTAGAAAGTGTAAGTACCCCAAGGTAAATTCCTTTTTTCCAGGAACATTCAGGACTATAATAGCAATTTCAGATGACACCATTGTCTTATCCAGATTCAGATGTAAATAAGTTTTGAATCCTTCAAATCCTCTCAATTAAATTACTTAGGTACCTTAGTTTGTATATAGTTACTAAGTAACTATGATCAATTATAAGCAAGAAATCATTGATAGTAATTATATTCATGTAAAAGGCTACTGTTTATTCCCATTTTAATTTAGTAAATTTATTACCAAGTCGTGGTGCAACTGATTATTTTGTGTGCTTTGTTTTCAAATTTAAAAGATACATTCTGTATTTACACATTATAGAGTCTTATATTGTCAGACAAAATATTATATTGACTTGAAATTAGAACTGCTTGGAATAACTTCATATTACATGCTATGGCTACGCCGGGGGGTGCGGCCTGCATCAGGTTCCACATCCAGAGGGATGTAAAATTTAAACTTAGCATACTCGCATTTTAATAATTAATAAAATACAAATTTGTAAATAGTTTATTGGCCATTTCATAAAACTAATAATACAACAAACTCCAAGCTGGGTCAAAAGGTAGGTTAACCATGATACAGATCAAGTAGGTTTATGGTTGTATTGTAACTCATTGTGAGAGAAGTTTTTTGAAACTCAAACTTATAAAGAGTTACCTAAGATCCTCTATGAGCCAGGTAAGGCTTTGTAGTTTAACTATACTTCGAATTGAAAATTCTGTAGCTGCAAACATTGATTTTAATAATAACATAATATATAGGTCTGCCGAGCAGAAAGTTTGTAAAAGTATTTGAAGTAAAAGTAAGGATGTAATCTGCGTGATTAAATTTTAAACATAACAATGATGATACTTTTAATCTAGGTTTGATATACAGTAGAGCGTCGATAATCTGAACGTCAATAATCCGAAACGTCAAAAATCCAAACGCGTTCTGAGGCATCCCCTGCAAAAATTTTGTTTTCGTTTTCGTAAATTACAATTATTGCTTTGTTAAAAATTTCACAAAAATCTTCATCACAGTTGGACATTAATATCTATTTTTAAACACTTCTTAATACCTGCTCTCACACGCCCTCACAGCAGACTGTTGGCTGTCAGTATTTTCACTGTCACGCTAATAAACTGCGCTAGCAGTAAACATACAGAAAGTTTATTCATTTCTCTTTGTGTAATCATTATAAAACAGTGTGTCGTACATACAGTAGTGTACTATACAGTATTTTTTTATTTTTCGTTGTGTTATCTACAATGTACAAGTGAACTTTTAATTATGTACTGTACTGTAATTAAAAGTTAAATGTGTAATCATGTTGGCCCTACTGTGTACGTGCAGGTTCTTCTAAATCATAATATGTAAGTAGTCTTACATACTGTATTGTAATTACATTAGTGCTTGTACTGTTTAACCACTTTAATCGATTAAAGGGCATATATTTTAGCCTAAATGGCTTTTTCTTGGTTGTTTTCAAAAATCCGAACAAACTGATAATCCGAACCCCCCTCGGTCCCAATTAGTTCGGATTTTCGACGCTCTACTGTAATACAGTTTATTTGAAAACATTAATTTTAGTTAAACAAGTTTTTAAATTCAGCCTCTTTAAAAATATTCCATAAAATGCTGTACGCTTACAGTATGTATTTAGACTGTTATATGAAAAAAACTACTGAATTGTAAAAAATAGTTTGTCTTTTACAAAGTTTAACAAAAATTTAACTAATTTGGAGAAAACAAAACACCTAATATTTAATATTGGATATTCTTGATATCAACATTTTTATAAATACATTAAATATTTTAAATTTAATAACTATAATTATTAATATGTTTTAATACTTATTTTAATATTAACCCAATAAATACAGTATAAAACTACTTAAAAAACTATTTGCTTATAACAATTATTCAAGTTTTGTGCATAATAAAAAAGATGTTCAAAGTGTGCAATTTTATTTTAACTCTATCAATGTTGTTAATGTCTAAAATTTAAGAATCTTACTATGTTGCTGAGTAAATACATTGAAAAAAATGTATCTTTCATTTTTGTTAAATTGAGAAAATAATACAAAAATTACCCATAAATTTAGAGGCGTGGGGGGGGGGGGGCGGTTTGTAAGCTATTAGGTTAGAGTGTGTATAAGTGGGGATGGGTTGACCTAGGTCTGCACCAGGTGTCATTAGTCCTGGCAACGTCACTGATTACATGCACAGCTAAAACAATATATAATATTACTGCTTTGAAATTAGCAAAATACCTGCACTTATGTTTTGACTAAAACAAATTTTCACATTTTTCAGATGACCAGTTACTTATGGTTTGCATGGATTTTTTCATAGCTGGTGCAGAAACAACAAGCAATACTCTTGCTTTTGCTTTATTGTCAATGATATTGAATCCAACCATACAAGACAAAGTTCATTTTGAGATTAAAAACATTCTTGGACCTCGTAAGATCCCTGCTTTGGGAGACAGGATCAAGTAAAAAATTAAATAATAATGACTTTCATAAGTTTAAATAATACCTTTCCCTATGTAACTCTAAGGCTGCACACCCTCATTGTGTTTTTCAACGTCAGGTGAAGAGGTAAAGTAAAGGACATTGGTTTTTCCTCCTTGTACCCCCACAATGCATCACCACAACTAGGAATGAAAGAAATGATATAATATATATTGCCCTTCATATAATCAAATGGTCGTCTGCTGTTAATCAGTCATATTTCCTTGCTGTTGATGTACTAATTGTCATCTTTTCATTTTTAGATCAATATTGGTCTTAAATTTTCAATGAGTGCGACTTATGGTTGTTTTCACGATGGAATCATTAGGTTTTCTGGATGAACCACGGCAAGAGAGAAGATTCTGAGTGCATCTATACATCAAAAACAAAAACCAAACAAATTTTTTAAATTTTATGAAGAAATGCAGAATCACGAAACCATGATTTTTAATTATTATCAGATGAGAGTAAAATCATTTAATAAACTATTGAAGATGGTGTGACTTTTAGTCCCCATCCACTCAAAAGCGTGCACTACTTTCCCACCAAATTTTTCATACTTTGTAACGTGTTGTCATTTGCCAGCCGTTTTCAAACAAAATTTATTAATAAAAGATAAAAAAAATAAATAAATAAAATTTTGACAAGTTTTTTCTAAGTT
Organism: Philaenus spumarius; assembly: GCA_018207615.1. Lineage (NCBI taxonomy): Eukaryota > Metazoa > Arthropoda > Insecta > Hemiptera > Aphrophoridae > Philaenus > Philaenus spumarius. The sequence continues at coordinate 962 of JAGFPH010006990.1, read as the reverse complement.
AATTTAATTAAAAAAATAACCTTTTGCTGCGTAACAATTACTTGTAATCTCATATTTTCAATTTATATACTTTACTTTATTTATGTAATTACCAATTCAATTATACAAAATTATTATTCCCTTTTTACAATTTACAATATATTCAATCAATTTATGATATATTATAACTCAAAACATGTCCATTTTTGTAATTCTGTTATGTTCATAAACAACTTACATTTTCATCTTATCTTTTCACCTTAAAAATTCAAATTACACACAAATTATTTGTTCGCTTAATATTTTTATGAAAAACAAAATTGTATCCTCTCTGAGATAACAATAATAACAAGTTTTACTCCAGTTACATTCACAATTCAAATTGAATAAAATTTATTTGTTTGCTTTACATTCATATAATCTTTTTATGAAATACAAAATTGTATCCTCTCTGAGATAACAATAGTATCAAGTATTACTTCTCAATGAACATATTAATTATTTTCAAAATTTACTTTACATATTTTCACTTTTTACTTATTTGTTGACGCTTAGTCAAATAATTCTCAAATTACAACATTTATTAATCAGAACATTATCATTACATCTTATAACTAAATTATAACACTTCACTCATACATCATTCATTCACTTTATATATGATTTGCCAACTTTTAAGCATAACCCCCTCAAAAACTCGGTTACCCTCCTTAACTATTTATTATTAAATCATTCAAAAAATTTTCTATTAACTACGAAGATTACACGCGATTGACCAATTCCAGTAGACCTGTACAACAAAGAGAGACACTCTGTACCTCTAAAAACACCTACACTATTGATCAACCTCTCAATAAGAAGGTTTTCACGGTTGACCTACAACCTATTTAAAACAAACTATAAACAACTTTGTGTATGTACACTACTAAACCTAACAATCATATGGATTGTGTCTGTGATGCGGCACGTCATCTGACCAACAT
>JAGFPH010006989.1:51457-70874 GCA_018207615.1 Philaenus spumarius | reverse complement strand
TGGGGGTGGGGGTGGGGGTGGGGGTGGGGGTGGGGGCCAGGTGGGGGTGGGGGTGGGGGCGGGGCCAGGTGGGGGCGGGGGTGTCACGTGACCTGTGACGTCACTTCCGGCGCCCAAGTGCCCCCGTCTCTACTAGTATAGTAAGACTTAAACGAACGAGAACTTTAGTAAATTATTAAGAACTAAAAAAAAAGAAAGCAGTCGTGCAACTGCCAAGAGAAGTGAAAACTGTCATGAATATAAATCGTTGGTTAATGGTTATATTGGTTTAGTTTGAAATTTGATCATTATTTTTATCGCCCTAAATAAAGGCAGTTCACTGTCCTTCTCGGATACACCAAGAGCAGACCACTTCCTTTGCAATAACATAGATGTTTTTCTTAAGTTGTTACTACATATTTTACGTTTTACTCGTCTGATGAACTGCAAAACAGCTGTAACAATATACAGCATGTCTCTTAAATAGGACATCAAAATTCTGGAGTGGGTTGCTTACATAAAAGTAAATCAAAAAAGTTACTATAAACATGTGCCCTAAACCGCTTTATTTTCCAGTATCCACCATTTGATTTGTTTTACAAAAAAAAAAAAAAAAAATAATATCTAGAGAGATGTTTGACTCATTGAGTTCAAAATTGTTATGAAGTTCAACCTGACAATAATCTATTTCAAGAAAAACAAGCGATTATACCAAATCATGCGTTTCGAAATGGCAGCTGTTTGAAAATTTCAAATCTAAATTACTCAAAACCCATACGTTTTAACGAAAAATGTCAAGGCAAATTTTGTGTAGCCCTTTTGATTCCCTATCGGTTAGTGAAACTGTCAAAACATAACTGTCGAATGAATAATAGTAGGTAAGTTAAAGATAATAATAGCATATGTGCATACAATATTGTTGTGTTTACTGTGTTGTGGATTTGTCCTGTCACTTATTAGCGAATTTCCATAGGAAAAATAAGCTATTGCAGTGGCCCTTATGGTAAGACCCAAGGTCGGGAGTAGCAAATGAGCACCAATCATTCTCCTCAGAACACGTTTTGGGATGTCATTAAAAGTCTATATATATATATATATATGTGTTCGCACTCTAGCGGCCGCATTTTGAGTCCGATTTGGTTCAAATTTGGTACACACGATGGTTATCTACGTCGCTCGGACGAGTTCGTTAGCCAAAAAAATCCAACAACCGGAAGCACGTTTTTTTACCGGAAGTAAATATTTTTTGAGAGATTTCCTACGAGAATGAATTAGTTTTTGAGTTTTTTCTACAAATATAAATGCAGGATGTTATTCTGCACATTTTGCTTTTTTTTAAACGACCTTATAGCTCGCTTGGTTCCCACAAAATCGATCAAAACGTAAAATACCATGATTACTAGGTTTTACGCCATGTGGTGGATTGTACCACTGGATTGGCGTGCGAAGCACGTAATTCATTATGTATTGAAGATACTCCCAATATGCGGAATGACGTGTGAAGCACGAGGATATTTGATATTATTTGACGAATATCAAATGCGGAATTTGATATTTGGGAGTATTTTAAATTTATGAGTTACAGCCCTTTTGATTTTTTCAAAATTGGTTTCGAGTGTTTCAACCAAATATCGTTGTGTGGCGTATCGTTTGAAAGCTTATTTAATTCTGAATCCAAAAAGAATAATAATAAAATATATAAAAAAGTAATAATACAGCGAAATGGGGCAAAATCGGAAAACACGATTTCGTTGTCTTTTGGCCGCCATTTATAAACGGTTAAAGATATGGATGTGCAAACTTCACCGTTGGTTTTCTCTCAAAATTCTACACCGAAATGATGTATCACACGACCACCTTCTCATTTAAAAAAACAAAGTTACATTAAAAATGGCGGATAAAAGATGGCCGATAATTTTTTTGAAATCTTAATAAAACAGTATTTTCACATAGGGTAGGTTCCTCAATCACATCTGCCTTCAAAGTTTCCTTATATACGAAATATTAAACCGTTTCCAGACTTTCCCAATACCCGGTATATATATGACATTTTTATTAACACCCCTAAACGTGTTCTGGGGACCATGATCAGTGCTCACTGACCACTACTGACTTTATTTCTTACCATAAGAGTAAGAGACACTGCGACATCTCGTCTTGGAAATTCGCTATTAAGTTAATGTTGAATTTGGTGGAAGGGAGGCAATTCAGAACCCATACAAAAATATTTTGCTGTCAGTATTCAATGCAAATGTATACTGCGCAATAAACTTTTTGTTTGTTTAAACAAATAAAAGAGCACTGTGGCGACAAAATCACACTGATTTAAACCCTCTGATTAAATGTACATAATTTAGTTGTTTAGTTATTGTTTTTGTTCCTTGTTTTGTGGTTCTTGGGATTTTCTTTAAATCAGTGTGTTGTTGTTTGTTGTTAAAGTTCTTGAATTGAGCAAATCTTCTAATTACAATATCAAGTTAATTTGACCTTCAGCTTAAACTTTATATCTCGATTGTATTTAGAAGTCGATTCAACCTGAACCGAGATTAATTAAAAATGTTATAAAGCATACTAAGTTTAATCAGAATAATAAATTTAATGTTTGTTTCATTAAATAACGATTATAATAACTGTTATAAATCAATTTTAACTTCATCAGGCATGTTTAATTAATCATTAGTTCGTTATTAAAATATACGTAGGCCCAGTTCCTGTCTGTATTTACCTCAATGTGTACATTTAACCTCTTTACAGAAATAACGGATTTGTTTTTCTATCGATATTAGCTCCTACAAATATAATACATTATTTGGTTTAATTATTTAGTTAATTTATTAACAATTGATTGATAACTTATAGCAGGGCATTTTAAACTTTCAGCTTTATATCAACGCTTTTCTAAAGTTTTCAAAGGAGAAAGGGCTGAATTTAAATTTTTCTTGTTTTAATTTTTGTTTCTAATAAGTTTGAAAATCTACTCAAACAGATCTTTCTCAATAGTACTCAGAAAATGTTTTTTTTTTTTTTAGAATGGACTTTAACTAAATAAATATAAATTGTAGAATTGCTTTACTATCAACAACACTAATTAATTGTCATTTTACATATGTAAATTTATTATTATTTACCGATTATTAGTTATCTTATACGATTAAATAGATTATTTCAGAAATCCTCTAACAGTCAATGTTGAAAAAATTACTTTTCTGCAAAATCTTATTCTATCACGAAAAACACAAAGGATAGTGCACAAATCCCTCATCTACGTCCCATCTAAGCTTGTTATAAAGAGTCTTTATTGTAAAAACACCTTAACTGAAAGAGTAAGTTAATTTAGTTTTGTGGTGCAAGATCAGTTGGCAGCAATGGCTATTTTATTCCTGTCATATGATTTGTTCTCCAGTTTTGTTGCAAGTTAGCTACCTAACCTAGAAAGTGTGATTCGTGTCACTCTGAAGTTTGTTGTAACTTTCTGTTGTAGTATTCTTTTACAAAGTAGTTTGTGATTGTTAGCGTTATAATATTTAAATGTTTGAAACTTTTGATAAAGAAACGCACCAAAAGAAAATAATAGGTATTGTTAAAAATGATAGGTATAAACGTAACATTGCACGTAAAGGGCCAAGAGTAGGCCTATATATCACACAAAGGTAAGAACGAACCAGAAAAAAATGTTCACAAAAATGTTACTCAAACATAACAAATGATTGTGTAAAAGTAATCTAGGACTTTTTTTTACAGCCTTGAAAATAAAACCCCAAAATACATTTATTTGCAAAAATAAAATAGAATAGAAATTGTTATTTTTGTTTATGAAAAAATTGCTAAAGCTCCTTACGTGATAGTTTTTGTATTTTACATACCTGTGTGCTACCCTTAAAGTCACTGTGGTTGTCGCTTGCTGTTAAATTCAATAACAAAATTAATCTTTTATTTTGTTCTATTGACTGGTCTAAATGACGACAATCGGGATGTTTATACAAGAAATCACACATTTTACTACTACTTAAAAATGTATGGTTCTTTTGTTCTCTGTTTGTAAAAACGTGTTTTAAATACATGGCATCACTGCAGATCGCATGAAAAGGATCTGCTAGCACCTACGTTTAAATAAAAGCCCAAGGGATTTAATTGATCACAACTGTAGTGGGAAAGCTGTTCCAGGCCACATATTTGTATTGATTCGTGATCATATAAATTCGTTTCATGTAAACCAAACCCATTATGGTGGGAACCCTAAAAAATACGTCTTCGTCCCGTCTTAATGCCCAGAAAATGCACTATTATTTAAATGCATGATGGTGCAACAAAAATTCCGTCAGATTTTAAACAACATGATTCATGAGCTCTGCTTTTTTATCCTATGCACTACAACAACAATAACAATTTGAAACAAGGACGCTCCCTACAAACTGTCAGTGCATCGAGACGACCGTCAACACTCTCGTAAAATGATGATTAAATATGTTGAATAGTTTTTGAGTCGACAAGTTACGTACAAAGTTTAAAGCTTTCTAGTTTTCAATAAAGTAGAGATTAGGACAGGGAAATGATCAATTAAGTAAAAAATAATTGTTTTTATGTCTAAGTCTGTTTTCTCTGTTCAGATACAACTGTATGGATTCAACGCAGAGCTCTACCACAACATGTCGGAAGCGCAGCACAAGTCCCAAGGTGTCGTTGGGATATCACTAATGGTCCAGGTAATTATTGCATTATTCGAACCATTCTCCTAACCACAATAGATTATTTTCAGAAATTTGTTTTTTTTTTTTAAATAGCCACTAGTCTCGTAAAAATAAGCAATGTTTAAAACGCTTTTCATTTAAAAAAATCAATTTGTAAATCTGACATGGTATACAGGGTGTCAATGAACTATCTGGACCCCTTTTGTGGATATGTTCCTGGGATCCAGACAAACATATTTCACAATACAAACATGGGTCTACGGTGCTTATTTTTTCGTCTGTCTGTCTGTATGTGTTTTTTACAAAATACTTCATATTTTTGGAAGTAAAAAAGATATTGAGCTCAAATGTTGCATACCTATTTGTTGCGTAACCTTTTATCACTGTACGAAAAATTAGGACGTTATTTAAAATATTTTAAAAATGGCGGCCGTTTATAATTTTTAATATCAAATATCTCAAAAACCGCTAACTTTACAAAAAATTTACAAGAAACAAAAAAGTTTCCATTTTTAATGGCAAACACAATTCGTTAGAGAGAGCTAGCGAAAGATTTCACCCGTGTTTCAGATTATTCACAGGTCTGAAACCTTTAAAAATAAATTACTGAATTATAAAATATCCACCTTTTAAGTACAATTTTAGGTGAAATCTTTCGCTAGCTCTTTCTGACGTCCAGATCTATGAATATAGGAACTTTTTTATTATTTTTTGCTAGTGGAATCAGCTCAGAAAGTGCTCGAAACATTGTTCAAATAACTTATTAGTTTAGCTCATAATAACTTTAAAATATTTTGTTTCTAGAGTAATTCTGGGTATTGTTGACAACTACCAAGAAATATATTTACCCTTTTTTTTGTCAATATCTCTGTTATCCTTTGAGCTACAGACAAAATAAAAAACCAATGTATTTGCCATTAAAAAAGTTAACTTTTTTGTCTCTTGTAAACGTTTTGTAAAGTTAACGGTTTTTGAGATATTTGATATTAAAAATTATAAACGACCGCCATTTTTAAAATATTTAAAATAATGTTATTATATATAAGGTTACTCAAAAAATAGGTATACAAAGTTTGAACTCAATATCTTTTTTACTTCCAAAAATATTAAGTATTTTGTACAAAACACATACAGACAGACGAAAAAATAAGCACCGTAGACAATGTTTATATTTTGAAATATGTTTGTCTGGATCCCAGGAACATATCCACAAAAGGGGTCCAGAGAGTTCGGGGACACCCTGTAGAACGGGTTTGTCCTGGCTGAATGATTTAACATAGAATCGACGTAGCGCAAATATAACGATGCAAATGCGAAAATTTAAAAGTATATTTTTATGGGCTTGTAGACGCACACTACAAAAGAATTTAGGGAAAATTAAATTTTAAATTGTAAAATCAGTGACCATTCAGGGGTTTACTACTATTCGTATAACAGATAAAACAACTGTTTGGATACAAATTTTAGCAAAACACGTTTATGACAAAGCAACCGACCGTAGCAAAGTATAATCAGTTTATTATACTTCCCGACCAACAGCTTTGTTTGATTGGATCGACAAACAATAAGAAAACAAACAAAATCAATGAAAACTAGTTACTGTAATATAACTTGCATAAAAACATTAAAAATAAAACCCCTGGATTAAAAACTTAACATACTTTTAGGTCAGGCCGAAAAGAACCGAAACACATTTATTTGCAACCAACTAGGCTAATACGATAACGTAATTATACTTCACAACTAACAGTTTTTTTAATGGGTTGTTCTACTGAAAATACTAAATTGAAAAAATTTAACCATATCATTCTGATTTATGTTTTATTTGCTTATAAGAGATTAGATAAGTATTATATACTGTCAAACTCAAAATATTTGTGTATATATAAATTATGTGTATATAAATGAGGGGTTTAACAGAATTTCATATATCTCCGGATCTAACAGTTGGAACTTGATGGAATTAGTGTCATTTTGTTCATATTTTATTACTCTAAATATTTAGAGAGTATTTGTCTCGATCTTCATTAAAAAAATTTGTATTAAACAAAAATAATTTTATTTAAATATTCGCATATATGCTAAATAAAAAAAAACATTACACAGCTAATATCCTAGATATAAACAAAATTCTTCCTAAATATTTAGATAAATTAATCAGGAATATATGGTAAATATTTCAACTGTTTGCTGTAAGTACTTCCTGATATATATCAAATTTTTACTTAAAAACCACGGACAAATCAAACTTGCGGAAATCCTTGATCGAAGTAGGGCATTGGATATGTTATGTTAGGGCACCCCAATCATATATTATGTTTTATTATAGCAAATAAGTGACGCAACCTATGTTATTTATATATTTTCTTGAAGCTAATTAAATGTAGAGCAAAATTCAATAATTTTAAAAAAAATTTTGTAAAAAAAGTTTTTTTTGCCAATTTTCAGTAGAAAATCCCCTTAAATTAGGTAAACGCAAACAAAAGGTTTACTGTGTTATAAGTCAATCATCTGGTGTCACATACGGTATTGTTTAATTTGGTTGGTAATATCAAAATTTGTTTGAAATGTTGATTATTGATTATTTGAATATTAACGGTGAAATTAAAATACATGCCGCAATTTGAATTTTTGGAGATCAATTTTGATCTCTGTCTTACATATAGCACACAGTTCAATCGTAATTTCCGTTAAAATAACAGCGTATAGTAATTTAATTACATTGCCTTCGCCATGGAACGCTATCGAGATTAGTGAGCGAAGTGAGCAGGTGTGGCTTTGTCCCGACTGTCCTGGATAAAATCAACGTAGAGAAAAATTACTGAAGATGAAAATAGGATCGTTTGAAGATAATATGTTTATATGGAGTCATAGATGATCATTAAGAAATGATTTTGAAGAAGTAAATTTTAAAGCGTAAACATTGTGTTCGATTCCATCCCTATCAGATAAAATGCTTAAGCGTCTGCTCCAGTAAGCGAGAAAGCAACCGGAAACCCAATCGCTTCTCACTATATCCCTATCTAAACAGTGCAATTTCTTACAGCTGAACGCTTTGACATTGCCTCATTTCAAACCATTGTATAAGTCTATCTTTTGTAATTGAGCGTTGAAAAAAAAAACTGAATATTCCTTATAAAATTTCGGATCCGGCTTGCAAATTATTTTTAATTATTAATTTTGTATTGTTTTAGGAAAAAAATTCGAACTTTGTACTTACAAAATGTCAATTATATAGCAAATCAAAAGCATTTAAAAAAATGTAAATTGCAAGACGGATGCGTATTGTGACTGTGCTTAAAATGAGACCTTGCAAACAATTTTATAATAAAAAGTAAACGAAATAAATGGTTTGAAATTTAACATTGCTCTTATGGGATAAAAATCCAAGATGGCCGCCACTACAGCAGACCCTTAAAACTATTTTATTTTTTGACTATTATACTGAATCAGAAACCAACTTAGCAAATTAAGAATCAGTTAACTATTTTTTACAGCCAACAGCTTTATTAGGTTAACTAGTCTGTATGTACAATAGACGAAGTACTGATTCAATTTTAAAGATGTCATTCGGAAATACAAACTATAGTGTTTTTTTAAGAGTTATTCTCTGGGTTTACAGTGCCATGGTTTTTATATGAAAATGTAAAGGTTTTTAAACCCTGTCACTTTGTTTTTATAGATCGGAGAGACTCCAAATCCGGAATTACGTCTGATCACGAACTCATTCAACAAGGTTTTGTACAAAGGTAGGTAATTATAGTAATAATTGATGAGAAAATGTGGTTTTCCCAATCTATAGTAGTTTCAAATGTAGCATTCATTCTAAGTCCTGTCGTAAAAAAGTCCTTCTATCCTTTGCGGATGATACTGCTATAGTATCTACGGGAAAAAATTGGAGTGAAGTAGAAAGTAAGATGAATCAATTACCTTTATGAAGTAAGCAATTGGCTGTTTTTAAACAAGTTATCATTAAACATAGATAAAACGGTTTATATAACTTTTGGAAGCTTCTGCTCCAGTGTTCCTCACAGCTTAAACATCAGTGTCAATGGGAAAAATATACTTTAGAGTCGACTCATGCAAATATTTAGGTATTATTTTTGATTATAATATGAAGTGGGATAAACATATTGAATATATACTAAACTAGCTGGCCCGACCCGGCTTCGCACGGAGAGTCAAATCATGGTTAAATATGGGGATTTTTAGAAACTTTAACACCCCCAAACCCCCCCCCCCCCTAAACTTTCGAAGTTTTTAAAAACCTTTCTTAACAGACACCTTCGGTCCTAGAGGAAGCTACATACTAAATATAATTCCACTCCGTTCGGTAGTTTTTGAGAAATCGTGATTTAGTAACTTTGACCCCCCAAAACCCCTCCTAAAATTTCGAATTTTTGAAACCCTTTCTTAGTGAGCATCTATGGTCCTAGAGGAAGCTACATACTAAATATCTTTCCAATCCGTTAGGTAGTTTTGGAGAAATCTTGATTTAGTAACTTTGACTCAACCCCCAACCCCTTTTAAATTTTCTAATTTTTTGAAACCTTTTCTTAGCGAGCATCTATGGCCCTAGAGGAAGCTACGTACTAAATTTCCTTCCAATCCGTTCGGTAGTTTTGGAGAAATCGTGGTTTAGTAAATTTGACCCCCCCCCCAAACCACCTTTAAAATTTATAATTTTTGAAACCCTTTCTTAGCGAGCATCTTTATCCCTATATGAAGCTACATGCCAAATTTCATTCTAATCCTTTTGGTAGGTTTTGAGAAATCGTGGTTTACTAACTTTGACCCCCCAAAAACCCACCCTAAAATTTCGAATTTTCGGAAACCCTTTCTTAGTGCGCGTCTAGAACCTATAATAAGTATTAGTACCAAATTTCATGTTTGTAGGCCTCGTGGTTTTGGAGAAACTGTGATGAGTCAATGAGTCAATGGTATTTGGCTTTTATAAGTATAGATAAAACACTAGTTGTTATATTTTATAATCTCTCTAAAATATCGAAGACTGAAACTTTGATGATGATATATTACGCCTTATTTTATAAGTTATGGTATAACGATGGGGTGGTGCGTATTCTAATACTTTTAAATTATTACAAAATCGTCAGAATAAATTACTAAAAATTGTAAATAAGGGAAAATTTAATTCTAATAACCCAATAAATTTACATCAACATTTTTTGCTAGAATCATTAAAATATCATTACGAAGATTTAAAAGATAAATATATAAATTCGAATAGTATCACCCGTAATAGAAGTATTTTAATTCCTAAAAGATGTAAGACTATTAGTATTAAGAATACAGTCTTATTAGGGCAATAAGCATTTTCAAATCCCCACCTAATGAGTTAAAAGTCCTAAAAACAGAACGTGGGAAAAAAACCAAACTAAAAAAATGGGTTGCTGCAAATTTTAATTTATGCTAGATTAAGACAATGTAATATATTTTTGACTTTATTTCTGTTGAATATTGAAAATGTATAAAATTTTATTAATTATTATATTATTGATGTTATAATTCAAATCTTTCCGAAATGTAAATTTACTAGTTTTAAGTTTTAGCTATAATGTTTTTTAACCCTACCACTAACAGGTAATTAGTTTACCTCTGTGGAATTATGTAATATGTCACATATACAGGGTATTCCCAAATTATGTTTCCAGACTTCCACAAATTGTTCCTTTGGTCAAAACAAGAACAAAACTTCCAATAAACATAGGTCCTAAGACGCTTAGTTTCCTAGATATCCGCCATTTTGTTTTTTGTACAAAATAATTCATATCTAGAGAACAGTTTGACTGATTGAGTTCAAACTTGGCATGAAGTTTAACCTAACAGTGATATACCTCATGAAAAATAAACGATTAAATCCAATCATGCGTTTCAAAATGGCGGCCGTTTGAAAATTTCAAACCTAAGTAAAAGGTAATGACAACAAATATCCATACAATATTGTAGTATTACTGTGTTGGTATAGGATGCCGGGTTGAACAAACCAATTAGTACACATAACTTACCTGTTATCCTTCATCTGATTGTTTTGACAGTTACACCAACCGATAGGGAATCAAAAGGGCTACAAAAAAGATGTCTTGACAATTTTCGTTAAAATGTACGGTTTTGGAGTAAATTAGGTTTGAAATTTTCAAACAGCCGCCATTTTGAAACGCATGATTGGGTTTAATCGTTTATTTTTTTTGACGTATATCACTGTTAGGTTAAACTCCATGCCAAGTTTGAACTCAATCAGTCAAACTGTTCTCTAGATATGAATTATTTTGTACAAAAAACAAAATGGCGGATATCTAGGAAACTAAGCGTTTTAGGACCTATGTTTATTGGAAGTTTTGTTCTTGTTTTGACCAATGGAACAATTTGTGGAAGTCTGGAAATATAATTTGGGAACACCCTGTATATTATGTAATGTTTTGGGTAATAAATAAATAACAAACATTTTGACTGTACGAATAACAAAAACATAAAAATAAAAATTTTGTAACTCTTATAATTTTCTGATACATTTTGAAAATGTTAGTACTGATTGGTTTTTGCCATAAAAATTAGTTTTTAAATAATTCTATCGCGAAGCTGGACCGCTGACGTGATTTAAACTAATTTCCAAAATTAAGCCTTTGCGTTTCAACCAACTATTTGGGAAATCGGTCTACCCACGACCGCGCTGAACAGCGGCCTACGAGTACGAATGCATTAGTAGAATTGTTTGCACCTCAGCCTAAAGACCAGTCTCACGCGTTTCTTCGTTCCGCTGGCAGCGATAAAACTCGAGTTCACACCTCGAACTCGCGGCCTCAGATTATGGACTGCAGTTGGCGAGTTTTTACCAAAAAATTGCGCCCTTATATCAGAAGCTGCCCCCATGGTAAAATTCCCGCGTGGATTTAAACAGGTCATTTTTATGGTATTTTAAGTGTTGACCTCTTTGTGGGGAACTGTACGGGCTATAAGGTCGTGTAAAAAAACAAAATGTGCAGAATTATCTCCTTTATTTATTTTCATTCTATTACGAAACATCTCGAAACCCCCTTCTCTTTCTGCCAAATAAATAAACGGTACCAGATAAAGGCCACATACTTTCTCCCAGTTGAAACTTTATACCATCCCAAGAGTAGTAGCATTATAGGTGGTTATTTAGAATTGCAAGAGTAGGAAAACGTTACCATGGAAAATATTAGATGCGTGTAACACACATCCATATTATATTATTATTATTATTTAAACTATTCCATCGATTTCGAACAAATTTGTACCAAACATGTCAATTAGGCCTGTATAGATGCACGAAAAAAGGTTTTGAAACGTTTGGAAAACAACCCCCTTTTTTTCAAAAAAACCCCCCAAAAATCTGTTATTATTATTATTATTACCTAAACGAGAATTTTTGGAAAGATGCTGTTTCTTTCATATGGTAGGGTACATTAAGGGCTACAAATAAGCCAAATTTTATCAAAATCATTACAGACGTTTTTGAGAAATTTTGATTTTTCTCGTTTTTTGGCCATTTTAAAAATCAAAAATTTGAAAAATTAAAAAAAAAACGCCTGGAGATATTCCAGAACTTACATACCAAATTTCATCAAAATCGGACCGTTGGTATAGTCTCCAGCTCTGTTCACATCCTTACAGACGCACGGACAGACATCACACAAAAAAACAATTTTTGGGTTCAGGGAGCACCAAAACAAATAATTCCACTAAACATATTTTTGGGTTTAGGGAGCACCAACACAGATAATTCCACTAAACATTTTTTTGTGGTTCAGGGAGCAACAAAACAGATAATTCCACTAAAAATTCAAATTCGAAAATTTGCACGAAAATAATTCTTTCTCCATATACTACGTATAGAGCAGAGAAAGTAAAAAAGGTGTTTCCGACTGTTGGACGTTTTGGCTAACGAACATGTCCATGCGACTTAGATAACCGACGTGTGTAAAAACGTGGAACATATAATTATAGGGCTTAAAATGCCATCGTAGAGTGTGAAAGCACCAACTCCTACAAAAGCGAGTGTACGTCCGTCCGTACGTAGATACATACGCACGTACGTGAGTAACAATATAATATAACAACTGATTTCACTCATCATCCGTAATACTAAAATAAAACTTAGCGTAGGTTAAACTTTGGGGTTATGTTTACAACTTCAATTAGTATAAGTCTTGTAAAGTTGATTTTCTTAAAATACGAGTTAAAGAATCAATGTAGGCTGTAATACGTTATAAGATTTACTTTTAGGTTATAACATGAATATAAATACAACCTTTTATTATCAATATATTCATTTATACAAGTTCAAAGAAGAGATACCTATCCGTTTAACTTCGGAAACATTCGTATATCTTCGTATAACATATACATGTATTCGATTATTCATTTCTTCATTATAATATTAATAATTTCGAAATCATTTGATCTATCACTATGAAGTTAGAAAGCAATTACAAGATAATACTTTTATCTAGAAAGTATATAAAATCCAAATACCACTGACTCACTCATCACGAAATCTCAAAAACCACCGAACGGATTGGAATGAATTTTGATATGTAGCTTCCTACAGGTGCTTGCTAAAAATTGAAATTTTAGGGTTGGTTTTGGGGGTCAAATTTACTAAAAATATTCATAAGAAATACATAGTTGATTATTGTACTTATTGAGTTATATATTTCTTAATATACATTTAACTTTGATTTGTCTATTCGTGCAAAGCCGGGTCGGGCCAGATAGTAATGAATATAAATATTTTTTTAAAAACAAATTATTCATACAAAATCAGTTGTATAATCCATATAGGCCTAATTGTACACATTTACCGAGTTAAAAATCCCCGAATGCATAGGTAGGCCTAGATAAAGTCTATTGTTTTTAAATTGTAAATTTTTTTAATCGTGTATTTTTGAAGTGTACCTAATCAATCCGCCTGTGATTTTTCAAAGGGGCTTTTGATGACACCCCAAAACCTGTTCTGTTGACCATGAGCGGTGCTCATTGACCACTCATTTAGGTATCACCATAAGAGCCACTGGACTAGCTAATCTTTCCTATTAAATTCTCTAAAAACAATTTGGTCCCCTTGGAGCTATCACCAAAGAATTGTTTCGGGTTTTTTTTCTATAACTCAGTTATCCTTTAACCTAAATAAACGAGAAAAAAACACATTAGTCTGTCGTTAAAAAATAAAACTATTTTTTCCCTTGTAATTTTTTGTAAACATAACGGTTTTGAAGATATTCCACGTTAAAATCGAATAACGGCCACCATTTTTTAAAATATGAAAACAAATTCTTGGTGTTTGGTACACTTATAAATCTTAACGTACAAAATGCGTATACCAAATTTGAACTCAATATCTTGTCTATTTCAAGCATTAGAATCAATTTTATATATATATATATATATATATATATATATATAAAACAAAAATAGTTTCCTCGCTTAGTAACTATTCCATGTCAGTCTGTGATAATTCTCAAATATTTTCAATTATTAAAATTCGAAATACCTGTTAAAATTAAAGTACTATTAGAATCCGTACTTTATGTAGATTAAGAATATCTAAATTGTATTTTACTGAAGCCATTCCATCGAGTTACAACAGCGAGTTAACGACTGCGCGCACATTACTGAAATATTACCAGCCGGTGTGTGTTAGCATGGTGACATCATAGGCGATCGATTCTGGGTCACTGTAAATTATCAAAATGGTATAGCCCTTGTTATAGAGCCCTGCGAGAATCGCTTGCCCTGCGGCACGATCTGGCAACACTAAGCATCCAGTGTTACCAGATCGTGCCGCGACCTCTCCTCGCTTTGCCAGTCCCATATCTGGCAACAGCGCAAAAATTCTCATCCGCCTCATTTCGTGCTTCCGACTGTAAGCCTAATTCGAAAAAAAATACTGTTTATTTTTCAACGTATACAATCAGATCCTGTACAGCCAGCAAGGTTTTTTGTTACACCCAGTATATATATTTTTGTGACGGAGTTTGCGAAGGACGGGAGTATGGGTTTTGGGACTTTTGCAAAATCTAGTGGGTATTTTTTCAGATAAATCGTCACAAACAAATGAAACTTGCCACTTTATGAACATCTTGTAACCAAAGTACAATCATTAGTACGTTAATTTAGCAACCAAACAATATGTGACTGTTGTTATATCACACTAGCTGACCCGTACGGCGTTGCCCGTGGTGGTTGGTATTTTCAGTCTTTTTAACGTAATTGTATTATTTTTAAGTGTTCAGTCAGTGAGTGGTATTTGGCTTTTTTATATATAGATCTTAAATAATAAAAGCACTATTGTCATAATAATAAAAGATCTGAAATTATGATTTTAGTAAATTTGATACACCCAAACCCCTCCTAAAATTTCGGAATGTTTCATACCCTTTTTTAGTGAGCACCTATAGCAATAGAGGAAGCTACATATCAAATTTCATTCCAATCCGTTCGGTAGTTTTGAAGAAATCGTGATTTAATAACTTTGATCCCCCCCAAACCACCCTAAAATTTCGAATTTTTTCAAGCCCTTTCTTAGTGAGCACCTATGACCCTAGAGAAAGCTACATACCAAATTTCATTTCAATCCGTTAGGTAGTTTTTGAGAAATCATGATGAGTAAGTCAGTGAGTAAGTGAGTGAGTGAGTGGTATTTCGCTTTTATATATATATTACATGTTTGGTAAACAACTAACACAGCCTTCAAAATATCGTAATGTTTTTACAAAAGCTTACCCAAACAAGGGTCGAGGTTACAATACGGCTTTTTAAATGTAGTCAGATAACTGCAAAGTGTTAATGGAAAACCGTCAGCAGAGCGTGAAGTGAATTCACCCCACCACGCGCGTCCCCTTTTTAAATTATTCTTCCCTTCGTTTTAAGAGGAACACCAGACCGCGAGACTTCTGCACACGGGTTAATTTGCACTCGGATTTAACCCAGGTAATTGGACATTAAAACTCTCTACGGTGGAAAATCCTTCTTTGCAAAATATAAAGTTTCAGGTCTGGGAATAAACGCGTTGAGGAAATGCTAACGTCTTGGGGAAATATTAAGCGTTAGAGAATTTGTTAAGGTTGGGTTTTTGAAGGGAAAACTTCTATAGGCGCACCTTGTCCAAACAATTTTTGCTGGCAGTGAATCGGATTTTACCGTCACGCTCTACTACATACAGGGTGAGTTTTAAATGCCCCCCCCCCTAATTTTTTCCGCATTTCTTAAGATATCGACTCCCAACCACCGCCGAACATCATTGATTAGTTTATACTTTCTTTTGATGAGGTTCACATTTTTGGCCGCCATCTTATATTCGCCATATTGGAATGAACTTTTATTACTTTCTCCACCCTATACGTAGTATACGGAGAAAGTATTGTTTTCGTAAAAATGTTCGAATTTGAATTTTCAGTTGAATTATCTGTTTTGGTGCTCCCAGAACCCCAAAAAATGGTTTAGTGCAACTATCTGTGTTGGTGCTCCATGAACCCAAAAATATTTTTAGTGGAATTTTTTGTTTTGGTGCTCCCTGAACCCAAAAAAGTGTTTTTAGAGTGGTGTCTGTCTGTCAGTCTGTCAGTATGTATACACGACCAGAGAGGACACTATTGGTCCGATTTTCATGAAATTTGGTATGTAGGTACTAAACCCTAATATCTCCATGCGTTTTTTTCATTTTTTGGAATTTTTAATTTTTAAGGGTAATTTACCCCTAAAAACCCATAAAAAACGACAAAAATGCAAATTTCTCAAAAACGGCTCTAACGATTTTGATCAAATTTTCAGTATTTATAGTGCTTAAGATGCCAAACAAAATGACACCACCCGCTTTTATCAAAACTTCGGCGTTTTATAATTATGGGGAAATGTTTAAAAATAAACATGTTTATGTTGTCAATCTAGCATCGCGGCGGCGGCCGCACTTGGTAGCACCATGGTAGCGATCACGGCCAGTAATTCAAAGGTTGCGTGATCGAATCCCGCCTTGGACAATAATTTTTTTATACGATTGACGTAGGTAGAATATTATTTTTGTGTTTTGTTCTAAAAAGTAATAAATAAAATGATTGAAAACAATATTATTTTGACTACAGTAAGTTGGGAGAAAGTTTGTGTCAGTTATAGCCCATCTCAACTTAAGTTGAGGCAAGGAGGGTGGGTAATTAGGGTCGGTCTTAACCGTCATAAAACTGACCCTTATTAATGCCGCCTGAGTGAACCTGTAAGACACTCTAGTATAAAATTGCAATTCAGTATGTCTTAAGTCAAAATGAAAAAACGATATCATATTTCGTTTCATGATATTTTCCAGATAATTTTGATTCCAAATTTGATTACATTTGGCCAACTTTGAGCTGTACTAGCATTATAAACTTTCTTAGTTGAATTAACATTTCTAATATGGTTTACAACAATAAAGCCACAAAAATGTACTAGAGAAGTTCATATTTAAATCTATACTAATATTATAAAGAGGTAAAGGTTGTTTTCTTTGTTTGTAGGGGGTAATCTCTGGCATTACTAAACCGATTGAAAAAATAGTTTTACTAATAAAAAGCTGCACTATCCCTGAGTAACATAGGCTATAATTCATTTTGATAAAAATCTTTTTTTATTTCAATATTTGTAAATTTATTCGTGAAAATTCTTAGGTTAGGCCTAGAATAATAAACCAACACATGTATTTACTTTTATTACCATAGCAACAAATTGAATAAAAAAAATATATAGCTGTTTGCTCCAATTAACAGCTGATTTCAAAATTTGAAACAATTATTTTTGTATTTCTAGCTTTTAGGTTAGGGTTTTAAAGTGTAAACCTGAGCCTAGCTGGTTCTTTTAACAATTATTATAACTGCTGTTACAAAATATAAGAAATAATTTGATTTGAATATTTATCATTATTTACCATCTTAGTTTTGAGGTTATTATTAATCCTACACCTTTATTATAAATAAAACATAACATATGTTTGTAGAAGGTTCCATTGGGGGTTGGCGTGCGGAGCACGCATTGGTCTCCCTTAGTATGTAATAAATAATCATTTGAGCAAAAAAAACTCGATACTCTATCGTTATTTACCATAATACAAACAATTGTGTCTTTGAACCATGTTAATCGGCCGACTTCCCTGTCCGACATATTGAATCTGATTCCCATAAAAGCAATACTACAAAATAAGTAATTTTATCTGATAATTCGTGGAATAAGTTTTAAAATTTGGTTTCATTTTGAATTACTGTCATATGCGAATGTTGATTGCTAAATAAATTTTCAAAAACTGTTTTATTGTTTTCATAAAGGTATGATATAAGTAGTAAAAACTAGTAAACTTTTTTACTCAGTTGCAAAAATATATATTGCACAAAACCTTAGCAATCAACACCCACAATCTATTTTACTTTAAGAAAAAAGTACAGCTTTCATTTTTTGACAAAAGTTTTAACTATCACATATGGTAATTATAATATGCTATTACTATTTATTAGTATCATTATGTTGCGTTAATTAATGCAATATAATTAATACCACTTTATCATTAATAATAAAAATTTTATTTTGTAATTTCTTGTATTGAAAAAAAAACAGTTACAACACTTTAAGTCGGCCAATTAACATGGGACAAACACACAATTGTTTGTATTATGATAAATAACGATACAGTATCGAAGTTTTTGTCAAAATTATTATTTATTACATTTTTAAATATGAAGTTCTCTAGTACATTTGTGTGGTGTTGTAAACCGTATTAGTAATGTTAATTCAAGTAAGAAAGTTTATAATGCTAGTACAGCTCAAAGTTGGCCAAATGTAATCAAATTTGGTATCAAAATTATCAGGAAAATATCATGAAACGAAATATGATATCGTTCTTTCATTTTGACTTAAGACATACTGAATTGCAATTTTATACTAGAGTGTCTTACAGGTTCACTCAGGCGGCATTAATAAGGGTCAGTTTTATGACGGTTAAGACCGACCCTAATTACCCACCCTCCTTGCCTCAACTTAAGTTGAGACGGGCTATAACTGATACCGTTTATTTTTTAAATGTAAAGGTTAGGTTGTGACCCATCATTTCAAACTATTTTTTTTCCGTAGAACACGATGCCGCAATCGGTTTTTAATTATCTGCTTTCGTTCTCGAGATGTTAACAATTTTGTAAAAAAATTAAATTTTCAAAAATCTCTTGTTTTATTCATTTTTTTAAAAAATATCGACTCTTTATCATCAGATATCACAGTTTAGCAGTAGCTCATATATTTTTATTAAGTTATAAATTTGTACTGCCATCTTCAGTAAATTTGTTTGATTTCAGTGTATTAACAACTTTTCTCTGCGAAACTGAAGATGGCAGTAAACATTTATAACTTAATAAAAATCTATAAGCTACTACCAAACTGTGATATCTGATGATAAAGGGTCGATATTTAAAAAAAAATAATAATAAAACAAGGGATTTTTGAAAATTAAAATTTTTAATATCTTGAGAACGAAAGCAGATAATTAAAAACCGATTGCGGCATCGTGTTCTACGGAAAAAAATAGTTTAAAATGATGGGTCACAACCTTACCTTTACATTTAAAAAATAAAAGTTCATTCCAATATGGCGGATCCAAGATGGCGGCCAAAAATGTGAAGGTCATCAAAAGAAAGTATAAACTAATCAATGATGTTCGGCGGTGGTTGGGAGTCGATATCTTAAGAAATGCGGAAAAAATT
>JAGFPH010006989.1:24052-37990 GCA_018207615.1 Philaenus spumarius | reverse complement strand
CCAAATTTGGTACACCCATTGGGTTTCTAAGTCGTTTGAACTGGTAGCTTAGCCAAAAAAATTTACCGGAAGTAGACCACATTTTTGACCGGAAGTAACTTTATGTATATATTTGTGCGCACTCTAACGGACGCATTTTACGTCCGATTTGGTCCAAATTTGGTACACACGTTGGTTGTCTAAGTCACTTGGACGAGTTCGTTAGCCAAAAAAATTGACGGGAATTAAACCACATTTTTGAACGAAAGTACATGTATATATGTGTGCACACTCTAACGGACGCATTTTAAGTCCGATTTGGTCCAAATTTGGTACGCAGGTTGGTTTTCTAAGTTGATTGGACGAGTTCGTTAGCCAAAAAAAATTACCTTCAGTAGAATACATTTTTGACCGGAAGTATCATGTGTATAACTGTGCGCACTCTAACGAACGCATTTTATGTCCGATTTGGTCCAAATTTAGTACACAGGTTGGTTTTTAAGTCATTTGGACTAGTTCGTTAGCCAAAAAATTGACCGGAAGTAGACCAAATTTTTGACCGGAAGTAACAATATTTTGAGATTTCTCGTACTAGAATAAAATTTCGTTAAAGTTTTCTTTACAAGAATAGACATACGAAATAATTCTGCGCATTTTGTTTTTTTATGAGACCTTATAGCCCATCTGGTTCTCCCGAAAACAATCAAAACTTAAAATCCCGTAAAAGTATAAGAATTAAATTCACGACTTTTACCGTGGTGACCGATGGCAATATATTTGGTACATGCTGGCAGCACCTTCGTGAGTAGATCAATTTCCCAAATAGTTGTTTGGAACCCAAAAACATATATAAATTTAATTTTGGAAATTCACTCAACTCAGGTCAGCGGTTCAGCTGCGTGGTCCAATTATTATTATTGTTTAACTTATTTACATTTTTGTCCAACACGTGACTTCATTACTTTTCCAACGCGTATTTTGGATATTTACTTCAGACTTCTTTCAAGTTCGTAAATACTTAAAAAACACACACTAACACTTAAACACGTGTTTATAAGACAGGGTGCGCCTAGTGGACCAATGACGAATATTTAAAAAAAAACGTCATCACAGCATTTCGAACAAATAAGGACATAAAGAAAGCACTTAGCCAAAACCTGACAAGCCGTTGAATTGGTGTTTATAAATTAATTTGCGACAAATTAAACTTATTCCGCGTAGGTAAAACAAGACGAGAGCTCCATCAAAGATTTACCTAAAGACATTTGAGCAGACTAGTTAACCAACGTGACAAATCACAGGCAGATTAATTATATGTACATCGGACATACTTAATTAAAAAAATACTACCTAAGGCCTACCTAACTATTCTGATGCGGATTTTTAATTCGGTAAATGTGTACAATTATAAGGATTATAAAATTGTAGGCCTATTTGTTAAAATTTTGTAGTTATATAACTATAAAAATATTATCTTTTAATTGTTTTTTATTTCATATTGATGGATCAAATGATTTTGAAGTTATTAATATATTATAATAAACAAAATAATAATAATCCAATATATTTATATGGTATACGAAGATGTACGAAGGTATCTCTTCTTTAAATTTGTATAAATGAATATAGCGTATAGAAAATAAAATTTTTTATTTATATTCATTTTATAACCTCAAAACAAATCTTATAACGTGTTATAGCCTACATTAGTCCTTTACTAATATATTTTTTAAACTTCACAAGACTTATGTTATTGATTGAAGTTGTAAACAAACCCCAAAGTAAAACCTACGCTGATGATTGGTTACTCTATGTGCGTACGTAGAGTGTTAGGCAGCCCAGTTGGCGGTGCCAGCAGAAAGGAAACTACTACCCTTATGCGGACTTATAACTCGGCATTACTAAAAATATTTCTCATTCCTTATATTCATGTATAAATTAGGTATAAATAGATATAGTAAAAGACAATTTTATGAGAATAGTCAGAGACAGTGGTTGTGAAACTATGTCTTCATGCAGGACAGTACGCATTTAGAAGGCGGAATGGCCAACTGGACTGCCACTTAGTCTACGTATGTATGTATACGTACATACGTACAGTACACTCGCTTTTATAGGAGTTGATTTCAATAAATCTAATAATTATGCATGCCTCCTAATAAACTGCAATAGCATTCAAATCCATTGCTTTGCAAGTGTCCAAGTGTCGTTGAAGTAAGAATCGTCACGGCCGGTCTGTCACAGAAATTCCATTTGCAAATGTTGGTTTATTTGAATATTAATCCTTTGTTATCAAGAGAGCTTAACGAACGCCATAGATGACGTCGTGTTTTATACAGGGTGTTTCGAAAAGCTATTCCGACATTATCAGAGATAGTTCCTTCCAAGCAACGGTAAAATAACTCGTTCACTCAGCTGAACCGCTGACGTTTGTTGAGCTAATTTCCAAAATTAAGTTTAGGGCTATATGTTTTAGGGTTTCAACCAAATGTTTTGAAATTGGTCTACTCGCCAAAGCGCTGAGTAGCTGCCTGTGTGTACGAAATATATTAGTAGACTTTGTTTGCACCGGAGCCTCCAGTCCCGGCTAATACGCTGATCGTTCCGCTCGAAGCGGAAAACTAGCTTACGAACTTATATCCTCCTTTGCTTTGCTAGCAAACAGTCGGCTATAAGTTCGTATAAAACAATTATAGCCCGCCTGGTTCTCCTAAAATACGTGAAATTGTATAAGGTGGCATGGCCTTGAGATGCACAGTAGACTCGGAGTTGTTTCGAGGGAATGGGGATCGGAAAGGCTCAGTATGTTGCCGCGCTCTGAACGTAATACTTCGGTCTGGTAGCCCTTGTACTGGTTTGCAATACATACCTTGTCTCTGCGTGGTGTCCCTTCTCCTCTAGCGGACAGCGCCACCCCTTGGCTAAATTCTTCCCTGCCGCCAACGCACCTGTGAGCTCTGGCTATATCTGACGAATTATAAAATAATATAAAAATACCCTCTCACAATACCCGTGGGAGATTTTACCGTAGGGCGGTTTCTGATCCGAAGCCGCATACTGGGGTACAAGCTCGCAGTTTATAATCCGAGATGCAAACAAATTCTATTAATATATTTCGTACACGCAGGCAGCTATTCAATTTCACAAATAGTAGGTTCAAACCCTAAAGCATACAAACTTAGTTTTAGAAATTCGCTCAACTCACGTCAGCGGTTCAGCTGAGTGGTCGAATTATACATAGGAGTGTTCTGCAAATTTAAATGTCGTGTGCACATGGAGGAAATACAAAAATAATTCGACCACGCAGGTGAACCGCTGACGTGAGTTGAGCGAATTTCCAATATTAAGTCTGTAGGCCTATGTTTCAACCAACAATTTGGGAAATAGGTCTAATCACGAGGTGCTGAATAGCTGCAAAAAGCTTCGCACGCCATTCCGCATACTGGGAGTATTTTCAAAACACAATGTATTGCGTGCTTCGCACGCCATTCCGCATGTTGGAAGTATGTTCAATACAAAAATCATTGCGTGCTTCGCACGCCATTCCGGCTATTGGGAGCATCTTCAACACACACAGCATTGCGTGCTTCGCACGCAAACCCCCGTATCGGGAGTATCTGCAATTCACAATGCATTGCGTGCTTCGCACGCCAACCCCGCGGTAAAATTCACCACATGGCTTTGGACCGGGTACTTTTATGGTATCTTACGTTTTGATCGATTTTGGGGAAAGCAAGCGAGCTATAAGGTCGCGTATAAAAACAAAATGTGCAGAATAACATCATACATTTATATTTAAAAAAAACTCTTAAACCATTTCATTCTCGTAGGAAAAATCTCAAAAAATCGTGCTTTCGGTTGTTGGATTTTGTTGGCTAACGAACTCGTCCGAGCGACGTAGACAACCAACATGTGTACCAAATGTGAACCAAATCGGACTTAAAATGCGGCCGCTAGAGTGCGAACACATATATACAAATATTATGATTTTTAATGACACCCCAAAACTTGTTCCGGCTACCATGATCGGTGCTCATTTGCTACTCCCGACCTTGGGTCTTACCATAAGGGCCACTGCAATAGCTCATTTTTCCTATGAAAATTCGCTAATAAGACCGTCTTTAGTAAAAACGTGAGTGTATACAAGCGCTATTCTAGGCATGCTCGGGCGTCTTACCAATGCAATATCATAAGCCAGCCTTCTCAAGGCCGATTCCGCTCACTGAATTCAATGCACTTACTCGAAAGGTATTGCACACAACTAGTTTAATTAAGTTTTTTCTATGTGTCAGCTTAATAAACTAATGCCAGTTATTTAATTTTCAGGGTAAACATTGTCCAGTCAGCATGCACAAGGAAATGTACTATAAAGGTAGGTTTTTATTTCAAATTAATTCATTTACAACAAATAACAAACAAATGCTGCTTCGTAAAATAAACACATTCGTAGCATTGTAAAATGTATTTAGTGTTTTCTGCTAGTTGATTTCCTATTTCATTAGATTGCACGTGTTTTCATATAATATATACACAAATAACGTTTGTATGATGGTTTACTATAAAATAATAATAAAACAATAGCATGTTGGAGTTAGACGATTTGTGTCAACGAACCCATGTCTTGAACCAGTAATAAAAGGTTTAGTTTGATAATGATTGTATTAATACTTTTAAACAAAGATTTAAAATATATATATTTCTAATAATTTTTCGAGTTTAGAAAAAAAAATTATTAAATTAAAATAACTTTATTGTACAAAATATAATCCAATATAAAGGGTGTTTCAAAAGTATGGGGCCACTTTCGTAACTTTTAGACAACGGAAAGTAGAAAGATGAAAATTTGGGACCTTTGTGTGATTGGTAACTACTAGTATATATTTTCA
Organism: Philaenus spumarius; assembly: GCA_018207615.1. Taxonomy (NCBI): domain Eukaryota; kingdom Metazoa; phylum Arthropoda; class Insecta; order Hemiptera; family Aphrophoridae; genus Philaenus; species Philaenus spumarius. The sequence continues at coordinate 33,125 of JAGFPH010006989.1, read as the reverse complement.
AGACCAGTCCTTTTCTCCCGAAGGGGTCCTGTGGAGGGCCACCCAAAATGAATAAATATAAACATATAACTCTTGTGACACATCTTTTTGTCCTTAAATCACAAACATTTTGATACCAATCAAAGTAAGTTACGCCAACCCTATCCAAAATGGCCGTCGAAAAACTTTTTATTCCAAAAATATTGGACCCCTCCCGCAAATTTTTAACGATTTAAAATAGAAAGATTAAACTATGGCTATGACTTTAGGATGATTAATAACTACTTCTACAAACGATTAACACCACCCCCCCTCGCTGGGGTTCCTGTGGGGGGCAACCCAACATTTTCAATGTTAACAAAGGGCTAGTAACACATCATTTCCCCCCACAAATGTAACGCGTTGCTAGTCCGGCTCTCCTGCGTCGGCTCCTTGCAGCGGCGTTCTTCAAGGTCGGGTTGTGAGCGTTCGTGCGTCATTGTCATGATGGAACAAGGTTCTTCAATGAAGCGGTAAACGAGTAGAGGTTTCAATAACGTTTATTGACTTTATTTAACGTACTCTGTTGGTCCTGTACTATCTAAATTAAACTAATGGCATTACATCTTGTGATGCTTTCAACTAGCGCCCCCCCCCCCTCCTTTAGGTAAGCTATGAACTGTGTTCTCAGCAAACTACCTTCTAGCCAGTAATATACTAGGTCCGCTGTTAGTGGGCAATCTACATATATTAAAAGATTTTTGTCGAAAACCTATTTCCAATCGCCCAGCCTCTCCTAATGGACCGAATTTGATGATTTTTTTTAATGGGTGTATTTTTACCTCTAGATATGTCATCAAGCTTTACATTTTTTTTAGCATTCGGGGCCATAAAACTTTAAATTTTATTAAACATTTTTCGGTTTCTTTTATTAATTTTAAAAACTAAAAAAGGTACGAGGCTGGTTTATATCTCAATTGAAAGAGCTAAAAATTTAGAACATTTATGCCGCTTACAGCACCCTTCTATCTCTTATAGTTTTCCAGTTATATAAATTCTAAATTTTGAAAATTTTATGACAATGTTCAAACCAAAATATTTCAAGAACTATCAGTGCTAAGTCGATGTAGTAAGCGAGGAAAATATTTTAAATTAAATTTTCTATCGAGTGGTGTAATTAGTTTCTACGCTTGCGTTTGTGGGTGACCAAAAATATTTGACTTGGGTTGTGTATTGCGCCGCCGCCGCCGCCGCTCCTGGTCATGCTAGTTTATTACTAAATCATTATTAATAAATATATTTATTACTACGAGGTGAAAGATAACTGTCACAAAAAATCACAAAAATTTTGATACGACAACCCTAACCAAAATGGCGATTATATTATCAACACAATGAATGTTCCAACTAAACAAAACAAGTTATTTTCCTCTTTGGAGGGAAGGGGTTTGTGTTGAACGCTTGTGAAAGTAAGAACTACTAATCGAAAAAAAATTCAAAGACCATTCTCTACTCCTTTAAAGACAATATCTCTTTCTATTTTAAACGATTACAAAATTTCAGAAGTATTCCAGTATGTTTGGAGATAATGTTTTCGGCCGACATTTTGGGCAGGGTTGTCGTACTCTACTTTGCTTAGTATCAAAATGTTTGTGAGTCAGGACAACAAAAATGATTCGTCACAAACCGTATGTGTACATTTAAACATTGTGAGTTGCCCACCACAGGACCCTTCTGGAGGAGAAGGGAGGTAGGCTTGAAAGTTTGTAAAAGTAGTTAGTAGTCACCCAAAGACATTCCCAAATTTTCATCTTCTACTCTCCGTCGTATAAAAGTTGCGGAAGGGCTCCCGTACTTTTGGAACAGCTGCTATTGCAGAACCACGCGATAAACGGTTTAGATAAAATATTTAATATTCCTACAAACATCTTTGATTTATTGATTTGATAGTTACAGTAAATTTTATTTTTCTGCTATTCTCCAAATTCAAATTGTAATGATTTTATTCCATTGAAATTACATTTACTCTAAATTCTTGAAACAAACCTCTTCATTATGTTTATTTTTCTTGCAGCGCATAAGGAACTAAAGGCTGGAAGTAAGTAACAATTTGTTAACCCTTTAGTATTTTTTCGTATTTAATAATGTAATTTATGCTTAATATTTAAACACGCCGATATTATTATTTTCAAACAATTAGTAATAATTGTAGTTTGATGTAGACATTTGGAACAATTGTGAGCTTAGCTTTAAAGCATTCTAATATCCGGGTGTTTGAACTGAATTTGGGGTTTTAAGACTTTCTAGTATTTATTACATTTAACTTACAATCATAAATAATACATCAAATGAAACAGCAACGCAATAGTTTTTCTTAAAAGTATATAATTTGAGCACCATCTTTACATTGAGTCGCTAGCCGAGTTTATCCCAAACCTTGTTCTGTGTGTCTGTAGTCATTGTTGAAACAACTGCTTCAATCCTGTGTCTCAAGTCGGGTAGGTCAGCTGGTAGCGGAGGCATATGCACAAGAACATTTATGAACCCCAGAGGTAAAAATCGCATGGGTCAAATCGGGTGAACGTGGAGGCCATGCGAAACAAGCTCTGTCTTCCGGCTCCTTGGGGTCAATCCAGCTACAACGTCGTTTAACCAATCGCGTACTGAGTTTACCAGAGAACCAATAAAGTTCTCTGGTTCAGCTTCTTCCAATTGAGAAAAGAGCTTCAAGATAAAAAAAATACCAGTTACAGTTGCTTCAGAAACCCCATAAACTTCCCGCTCGAATTTGGCACAACAATTGTAATATTCAATTTTGGTTGCAACCAAATATGTCGTGGGGATTTGCTGACCTCCAGATGCACACATTATGAGTGTTCACACATGCCTACTCTGATGTCGATTCATCACTGAATACACTATCCACGAAATCTTCATCGCCATGCAGCAACATACCTTTTGCAAACTTAGCACGTAAACCGTACTCTGTAGGCTTCAGTGCTTGTAACAACTGCAAACGATAAGGACGTAGTCGTAAGCGCCTCCTTAAAAGTCCACATAGGCGTCACTGGAATTGCTCATCACAATTAACTGTGACGCTGGGCCTCCGATAGTGTCCTTGGTCCTCTTCAACTCTTGAGTTGTCACGATAGCCTCCGAGCTGTGAAAAGTTGGCGTGAAGGACCGCGGGAAAAGAATAGCATCCACACAAATCCTACTGGCTCTTAGTTTCGCCAAAAAAAAGGGTACGGAAAAGAACCACGCACGTGGTCTAGTCAGCGGGCCTTCTTCCAAGAGACCGCCTCTCGAAAGATACTGAATCCTTGGTAATTCATCCAATTCGGAAATTCCGGAGACGCTAGTTCTGCAATTCCTAGGCTATCTGCGATTTTACTCGTATTCTTTATTTCCAACTTGCATTCAGAATCCAGTGTGATTTGTGAATGATAGACAATTATTAATTGTGCATTATGATGGATTGATGTATTTGTATAATTACTGGGTCACATAACCTTTCCATATTATTTCTTGAAACACTCTCTCACTCATTCAACGCGTTCTTCAGTCACTCTTGGTCGTCCCGAACTGCTCCTTTTGCAAAGACAGCCGGTGACTTCTGACTGATGGTACCATCTACGGATGCTATTATCACTTGAAGGATTACATTTGAACAATACGGAACGCACGTTGCACTGTCCTTGCAAACTGTAAAAGATAAACATCTTTCTGTTCACTTGTCGCCATCTTTTCCACTAGCGGTTTCTAACGGATGACGGACGAGACAGTGCATGGTTTGCGTGTAGTGCACCAACAAAACTGTTTGAGTTCCTCTTTCGTTTGATAAATTATTTCCAATGTATAGTAAATGAACACTACAAAGCCTTAGAACCCGAGTATTCGTTTTGAAACACTACATTGTAGGAGTTACATAACTTAATACTTTTGTAATGTCATCAATGTGTGCAAGCCTTTTGTGCTGCTAAGAAAAACAAATTTAATGAAGAGTTCATTATTATTAGTTGTCTTTAAACTAGTTAAGCTATTCCAATTTATTTCAACTTTATCAATAATTAATTATAATCTTTATTATCTAATAAATATAAATTTAAATCAAATGTTTTGACTGAGTGGCAAGTCCAGAATAATAAATTTTTGGACGTTTAAAAAGAATAGAAATGTTCAGAGCACACAATACACATCCTGTTTACACAAAATATTTAAATACACAAAATATTTAGTAGTACAAAGTTTGTATAGTTAAAATTCCATTTTTCTCGCTTTCTGTTCAGCAAAATTGTTAATATCATCAAGAAAGTTCAAGTTTCGGGCCATGGAATATTCGACGGATAGAATAGCTAAGTTGCGTAACCTCTCTTGTCCCATAGAACTTCTTAAATAAGTTTTTATCAATATCAGTTTCGAAAAATGATTAGTAAAAATAGTCACAGGATTGGTTAAAAATAACAGAAATACAGTGCACACTTCAGGAAAGCTTTAAGAAATAAAATGATTCTTTATGATTAATAAATCAGCAAGATCTAATATAGAAGATGAAGTTTCTAATTCAAAAATCTATTAAAAAACTAAGAATTTCCTTAGCAAACGAGATAGATATGTATTTTTTTATATAAATGGACAAATACCAAAGCCTTCTCCAATAGAACGCTATCGTTAAAGTTAGGAAAACGGTAGGTTGCAAGACACTGAAGTTGGAACTATTCATTCCAAGGAAATCAATCTCAGAAGGTGAATGATGACGTGTAATGCACGATAGAATATGTAAACAAGCTTTCAGGATCTTGGGCCTCGCAAAATTTCATCTAAACGACGTTTTACCTTCATCTGACGAGCTTTAGGAAATTCAGGGTTCATAGAACATTTTTTTGCTATACTGTTTGCTTGTGCTTGTAAATCTCCAAATTCATTACGATACTTTTCAAGGTCTTCAAGGCAGGCTTGCAAGCGCTTTGAGGCATTTGAAAGATGTATGACTTTAGATTGAAGTGCTTTAGAGACCGCGTCGTCTGTAAAATTATGCAATGGAAAACCATTAATAAAACGAAGTTGTAGTTTTCGACCTTCTTCTTCAGTAAAATAGCTTCTAAAATTTTACTAAATATAATAATAAATGTTAGGATTGGCCTGGGCCCCTTCCGGCTGGGAGCCCGTCTCATTTTGCCCGTCACGCCACCCTATTGTTACGCCACTAGTTGGGAGGGATTTACAACTAGGGCTTCTTATTTTCTCAAATACGAATAATCCTCCCGAGATCAGATTTTGCATTTCCATTTCTATCTTAAAAAACAACTTACAAAACATCTGAGCTAGCAAACGATCGGTAGCCCATTTCTATTTTACTTTTTACCACAGAAACTCATGTTTTTTTAAAGGGCTTTAATTTGATGTATCACAAACCATAAGTGTCCATTACAAATTTTTGAGATGAGTTTGGTAGGAGGGGGAAGGGTTTTTGAGATTTTGTAAATAGGTTTTCTAAGGTCCTAAGGTCTCCCTGACTGTCCCGGAATCAGATTTAGCATAACTTTATTCATTTTTTAATTTCTCCCCCCCCCCTATACGTAGTATATGGAGAAAGTATTGTTTTCGTCCAAATTTTCGAATTTGAATTTTTAGTGAAATTATAGGCTTTGGTGCTCCCTGAACCCCAAACAATTTTTTAGTGGAATTATATGTATTGGTGCTCCCTGAACCCAAAAATATTTTTAGTGAAATTATTTGTTTTGGTGCTCCCTGAACCCATAAAGTGGTTTTTTGGCGATGTCTGTCCGTGTGTCTGTTAGCTGGAGGCCATACCAACGGTCCGATTTTAATGAAATTTGGTATGTAGGTGTAGTTCTAGAATATCTCCAGGCATTTTTTCATTTTTAAAATTTTTGATTTTGAAGGGGTTTTACCACCCAAAAATGGCCAAAAAACGAGAAAAATCTAAATTTCTTAAAAACGGCTTTAACGATTTTGATAAAATTTTGCTTATTTGTAGCCCTTAATGTACCCTACCATATGCAAAAATCCGCATCTTTCTAAAAATTCTCGTTTAGATAATAATTATAATAACTGATTTTTGGTGGTGTTTGGCCAAAAAGGGGGTTGTTTTTCAAAATGTTTCATAACATTTGTTCGTCCATCTATACAGGCCTAATAGACATCCTTGGTGCAAATTTGTTCGAAATCGATCGAATAGTTTTAATAATAATATTTACTAGTTACTCTCCACTTTAATGTGTCCCCCTCTCCTACTTTAACACAATTATGAAGTTTGAGTGAATCTGTTTAATAATTTAAATATGTTTGTGAGAAAGTATGTGGCAATTCCTGGTACCGTTTATTCAAACAGCAAAAATAGAAAGTTTCCAAAAATCACCCTGTATTCCAAAAGATTTTAAAATCAAATAAAACGCAAGTCTACCCAGCAAGTATCTAAAAGCATAACTAGTTTGCAATATACTGTACGTGTGCAATATATTAGTGTAAGTTTTAGGAAACTGTATTTCTCATTGTTACGACCTATTTACATAATAAACGATTGTTTTGTTTATTTTCAGCAAACACTTGGCGAGAACAAGATCCCATGTTCCAGGTCTGAAGCGAAGCCGTCCTCAACTTGGTTAACTAGAATACATATTTTTAATAAAACAAAGGTTGGCAGAACTGCTGGATCATGTATAAAAGCAATATGAACTATACCGATATTCGTAACTTAAAGAGTGTCAAAAGTCAGGATTATTGGAATTTATTAGTCATCTGTACGTGTAACAAAATCGTAGACATTTTGTATGTGCGTTTGTGCAAATCTCAGCAATGGCTGAACCAATTTTGATGGGGTTTTCAGTGATTTATTGAGAAGGCTTGGGCTGACATTTAGTTTATACAGTGTTACAACTTACTTTCGTCAGTAGTCGCTTGACGTATGTAAAACGACGGAACGGCGACAGTTTCGGCTATTCAGCCATTTTCAAGAAGAACATCCTCCGTTGTCATGGAACACTTTACAAAAACACGTTCACAAACATTAAATAATTCGACCTCTCAGCTGAACCATTGACGTTAGTTGAGCGAATTTCCAAAATTAATTTTGTACGTCTTTGGTTTAGAGTCCCCATTTGGGAGACTGATCTACTCGCGAAGTCGCTGAACATCTCTGTGTGTACGAAATATAATAATAGAATTTGTTTGCACCTAACCCTCCAGATTCGACTCACGAACTTGCGGCCTCGGGTTATGGACTGTTTCGCTTCGCTCGCAGGGTACAAACTCGGCATTCGGCCTCAGATCAGAAGATGAACCTGTGTTAAATCCCCCACGTGGACTTAAACCCGGTACTTTTACAGTATTTTACGTTATGATCAATTTTTGGGGAACTAAATGAGCTATAAGGTCGTGCAAAAAAATGTGCTTACTAATATCCTACAATTATTTTTTAGATAAAACTCCAAAAATATTTCTTTCTGGTACGACAAATCTAAAAAAAAAAAAAAAAAAACAGTTACTTAAAGTTAAAAAACGTGTTTCGGTATCTTGGATTTTTTGGCTAACTAACTCCCTAGCGACATAGACAACTCATGTGTGCCGAATTTGGACAAAATCGGACGGTCTTAAAATGCGGCCGTTTAAGTGCTAACACAATATACACACTTATAAAACAGGGGTGCTGAAAAGTCTGGAGACGGTTTAATATTTCGTATATAAGGAGAATTTGAAGATAGATGTAATTGAGGAACTATGTAAAAATGCAATTTCATTAAGATTCCATTAAGATGTAACTTTGTTTTTTTAAATGATTGAACCACTCGAAATCGATTTTGAAAAAAATCATAATGGCAGTAACTCAAAAAATTTGAAATACTCCCAAACATCGTTGTGTAGCATATAGTTTGAAAGCTTATTTAATTCTAAGTCAAAAAAGAATAATTAATATATATTTTAAAAAATAGTACAGCAAAATGGGGCAAAGTCGGAAAACACGATTTCATTGTTTTTTGGCCGCCATTTTTAATCAGTTAAAGTTATGGTTGTGCAAATTTCACCGTTGGTTTTGTCTTGAAATTCTACATCTAAATTTTGTACCACAAAATTACATTCAAGATGGCAGATATTTTTTTTTGAAATCTTAATAAAATAGTGTTTTTACGTAGAGTACGCCTAATTTCCTCAATCACATCTACCTTCAAATTTTCCTTACATATTTTTCTTAGACTTTTCAGCACCCCTATAAATAGCCTATGCACTATTTTTAATGACACCCCAAAACGTGATCTGGGGACCATGATCAGTGCTCATTTACTACTCCCTGCCTTAGGTCTCACCATACGTTTCACTGCAATAGCTCACATTTCCTATGGTAATTCGCTAGTAAATTTTTCACTAAAACACATTTAATTCATGTCTGGTGGGCCCACTGCCTCGCACTGAAGATAATAAGATAAGGTATATTATGTTTCTGTTATTGTAGTGTTCCTATACTGCGTTTGATTCAAACAAATTTCTCGTTAAGTATTATAGCCGGACTAATTTTGAACGTTTTATGTTTCGTATTGTTCCAGCGCATTCATAAATTTAAATTTAGTTTGATTAAATATTGTTTCAAATTCACAACAATTAGATGCAATATCTGTTTGAACTTACAACTTTCTAAATTAATTATTATCGTGAACCACGTACTTGATAGTACGAAATACTGTGAGGTCAACAAGCAGTGCTTTCTATTGGAAACAAACATTAACTATTTCAATAACTGTATTACCGTATTTCCGAAGTATGTAGTATTTAGTATCTAACACAATGTGAACATTATTTCATCGCAGTGCCGTTCTAGAAGTGTACAGTTCATATGAAATACGTTAACTCTATCTAATATTTAAATTCCTCATAATCCTGACTTTCGATCAAGTGGGCAGTGGAGGAGAGACGCTCCGGTGTTTGCTTTGTTATATATAAAACAGTGTAGATAGAGCTTGGTTGAGTTATATGTTCAGTGCAGGAATGCAAGTCTAATATTGGATGTACTAGATTGAAACGGTGTTATTATGTTCTATAAATATATTTATACAGAAACATCTGGCGTTTTATTTATACCTTGTGTCTGGTTGAATTGATA
>JAGFPH010006988.1:46377-69263 GCA_018207615.1 Philaenus spumarius | reverse complement strand
AAAATGTACAGGTTTATATTGATTGATTGAGAAATCTGGAAGATATGTTAAAAAAAATACCAAAAAACGAAAATTTGTGAATTTTTAAACAACGATAACTTTTGAATGCGTCGTCCGATTTTCATTTTCAAAAAAGCAGTCGACGCAGTTTTTTAAGCACAAAAAATGTATACATGGTTTTATTATGATTTTTTCGCACGCTTTAAAGTTATTTTTAAAAAACATAAAAATTCAAAAAAAAATTTAGGTTATTTTTTAAAATTTCTTCGGATTGGCTCGATGGATTAACTCTCAAATCTAATCAGATCTAAGTTTTGATACACCCTTCAATCGTAGAATTCAATCGGTTGATTCGTTTTTGAGAAACTGTACGACAAAAATTTATTTACACACATACATCCACACACACACACACACACACCCCCACACACACGGTCGGACACCTCGGCGGGAATAGTCAGAATGGCTTCCTGGGACCTCAAAACGTGGAGATTTAATGAAAACTCGACTTTCGAAAATCGGACTGAAATCAATAACTTCCCTTTATTGGTAGCGGGAAGTTAAAAAACAGCCGCTTACCATAGCATGGTACACAGATTGGTTACAATACCCCTAAATAAGGAGGAATTTATAAATGAACTCAACTTTATAAAACACATCACCACGACCAATGGATTTGAGAACCGCATGGTCGATAAAATATTAACTATGAAACAAAAGAAATCCACAAGACCACTAGAACCAAAAGAAAAGTAAAACTTTATATCATGCGAATATGGAAACATTTCACCTAAAATATTGTCCAATAGTTTAAAAAAACTCAATATCACTATGACATTTCGAATTAACAATAATGTCAAAAAAATTGCTCAGTCAAAAACGGGACATACATTTAGAACAGAAAACCTGTATTTATAAATTAAAATGTGACAATTACAGTAGATTCTATGTAGGTCAGACAGGACGAACATTTTGTCAAAGGTTTAAAGAACATTCGCCAAAAAAGAACATTAATGGCATTAGATCAAATTATGCACTCCACTTTGTTGATAAAAACCATTCTCATACAGATTTTGAGAGTAACATGGAACCATTGCATATTTCCAGAAAGGGAAAACATACGGATTGTAACTTATTGTTAATCGAATATATTAGGTTAAGTTGTGTGCGTTATAAAAGTTTTTGTGGAAAATTTAAAAATAAATCCTTTATAAACTTCCTCGTTCCAAATAAGTTCAATTAATTTGACTAAGGAAATAGGATCAGGGCAGATAAGATTTTCAATAATTAATTCCAAAGCCAAAGTTATTTAGCGACTGCGATTAAGAAGTCTTCTCCCCAGCCGAGATAATTAAATTGTATTGACCTTGAAAGTTAGACCAAGTTCAGCTGCCAAACTTAATCAGCGTCCCCTCTCATAGTGCCATCTTTAGTAATTGATAGTTGAGTCAGCACGTGGTACATTTAGTATATCAACTGTATATTTTATTAAGTGTTGTATTCATTACTTGCAACTTATTTATTTCTAAACTAAACATAGCTTGTTTATATATTTCGATTGCTAAACTGTTATGTGATAAACACGAGTTTGCAAAGAGTCCGTAAAGTCATTGAAAACCTTTAAACGAAGTGCACAAAGCCACATGTGAACAAAAATCATCTAGTAACTAACCATTGATGACAATTTCATCACAGACCTATCTACTTATATAAAGCTAGACGGTAACACTGATTCACTGACATGAACTATGAGGCACTTCCCGTAATCGTACCCTGCTCGACCTCATACTTAAATTAAAGCTCTCGACGAGAAACTTTTGGGGAAATTGCCAGAATTTAACGTTTTTAAATTTTGGAAGCACCTTTCGGGCGGGAAAGATATTTTCGATTTTTTCATTTTTTTCACTTTGAGCGCGTTTTGTAAGAAAACGGTAAGAGATAGCAAAAAATGTTAAATACAAAAGTTGTAGAAAATTAAATTTCAAACGAGAGATTTTCCATCAGATTCAAGATCCAATCATCCATTTAGCCACTATTCATCCGAGAAGGGAGGCTCCGCCCAATGTGTTTCAACATTGACTGAAGTTAGTGGCATTGTGTTTCCGTCATGTGAATTGCCGGCTGTCTGTTGGTACTTCTGATTTCTTAATGAAATGGAATACTGTTTGTCATTGACCTTTTTGTTGTCTTGTGTGAGTGAACGTTATTTGGCTTTTTGTGTATGTCGCATATTTGGTTTATGAGTTGTGACAATATTTTGACTTGAGTATTTTGGGGTTGTATTTCCATGTTCTTTTATCACGACCCCTTGGTCCCATTTTGGGTTGAATGTTGGTTTTTTGCATCTGTTGAAATAGCAACTTTGAATTGTGTGGCCGTTTGTTTTACAATTTGAGCAAAAGTTTTGATTTGCTTCGTTGCAAGGCCAATTTTTGTTTTTTATATATTGTGGATGAGTTTTATTTTGGTTGGGTGAACATATATTTGGTGTTTCCCCATCTGGTGTATGTGAATGTTGATATCTTGTATTTGTATTTGTTTCCCATGGGGTTGTATGGTTATTTATTTGTATAACCCCCCATTTCCCCCGTTTTTTGGTTGTAAGTCGGCTTTAAAATGTTATTGAAGTAGCACTCTTGTATTGAGTGCCATTTTTTCTACATTTTGTGCAATATTTTTGGTTCATTTGGGTGTATGGTCTGCTTTGGGTTTTTGTATCTTGTGGGTGAGTTTTCACGTTGTGATTTAAAGAGCATTGTTCAGTTGTGTGATTGTCCATTTTACATATTTTGCAGTTGTATTGTTTGAAAAAACATCTGCTTGTTGGATGATTGGTTTTCTTGCAGATTGTGCATGTTTGTGTTGCCCAGTTTGGTTATTAGAATATTGATACGCGTTATTAACTCCTGTTGTTTTCCGTTCCCTATGTTGGAATTGTTTATTAGTTTGGTACTGCGGTCTTGTTTTGTGGTCATATTTTTGGAATATTGTTTGGCTCTGGTTCCTTTGTTGTATATTGATCATTAATGTGTGTACGATTTCTGTAAGTTTTTCCAATTTTTCCGACATTGTGTTGATTGTTTCAAGGTGTTTGTTTTCCCTACCATTGTGATTTTCTGTGCTTCTATAGTGTCTTTGTTTATTTAATGTTTTTTGTAATAGCTGTTGTTCTATTCTTCTTAATTTTGTTTCTAACTGGCTAAGTGTATTGTTTTCCATAGTTATTATGCCTACACAAATTTCCGGATTTAAACCCTGTGTCACGTGTGAAATTATTTGTTTATCTTCAATGTTTGGGTTTATTCTTCGGCAAAGGGCTTGAATCAACTAAAGTCGATTGGTTAGACCCCGGTATATTTTCCAACATGATAAGCTTGTCTCCTTACCTTGGCTACCGCACAAAGATCGTGTACTTGGAAGGCTAAATTTGTCTAAGTTACTTTTAATTTTACTATATTTATTTGTATTATTAGTAAAGTATTAACGAAAGAGTTGTAGAATGGACGAGAGGTTAAAGCCGCGTCCATCCAATAATACTCTACAGCTGTAAGTCTCCCTCCAGTTGCTTCAACTATTCTATGCTTTATTGTATATATTATTCTAACTGGCATGACGTAAAAAAAAGTATTAATTAAACATCTTACTTTAATAAGACAGTCTTCTCTTTCTTATATATAAATAGTAAATTAAATGTATACATCAAGGAAACATAAAACATATGTAATAATACATAATACCTCGATAATACATTTTCAGGAAAATGAAGGGACAATAAAGGAAATTAAAATGATATACTTATAATCTGAAATATTTTAATTATTCATACATTTAGTGTTATATAGTCAACAATTAACAATGTAGTCAACAAATGACAACAACTAGTCATTTGACTAATTAAGTCAACCACTACTTGATCTACATAAACAGCTTGGAAATGAACGGCAACTACAATAAAAACCGCTGCAACAGGATGGTCCTGACCAGCTTGCGCACTGTAAGTAACAAAAACAATAATTTAAAAGTACAAATAACACAATATATTAAATACAAAGGATTGGTGTTGGTGATATATTTTTTTCAAAGGGTAAACTATTTTGCTTTTCATTCGATTATTGCAAGAAACAATAGCTGGGTTATTTGCCAGGTAACGTTTCCTAGCTTTAGTGAATTGTGAAAGATGGCGGAAGTGAACAAACAGTTTTTGGATATCTTCCATATGGCTGGTTACTTAGTATTTTGTGAATGCAATATTTAAAAAATCAATCTAAAAAAAGTTGCATCCATACTAATATTATAAAGAGGTCAAATTATTTGTAGGCCTAGACTGATGAATCATCAAATGTATTTACAATTATTACCATAGCAGCCAATCGAATAAAATAACAGATAAAACAGCTGATTTCAAACTTTGAAGCAATTATTTAAATTTCTAACTTTTGGGTTAGGTTTTTGTTAAAGTGTAGCCTTAGCCTTGCTGGTTCTTTTAACCTTTATTATAACTGCTGTTATAAAATATACGAAATAATCTGATTTGATCATCAAACATCTTAGCTTTGGGATTATTATTAATAATATTATATAAGAGGTTGAATTTGTTTGTTTGTATGTAGGGGATAAGCTCTGAAACTACTGAACAGATTGAAAAAATAGTTTTACTAATAAAAAGCTACACCATCTCTGAGTAACACAGGTTATAATTAATTTTGATTTAATTGTTAAAACAACCTCTAAAACAATAAATAATATTAATTGTTATACTTTCCTTAAAGCTAGAGAGCTGAAATTTTGCACGTTTATTTCTTACAAGATACATAGAAAAAGTAAACCAGATTTGCATTTTGTCGCGTGCTGCTAAGAGGTGAAAGTGTGATAAGAACCCCTCAAAATTAATTGTTATATTTTCCATAAAGTTAGTGAGCTGAAAATTTGTACATTTATTTCTTACAACATAAATAAAAAAATATCATAGATTTAAATTTTGTCGCGTGCTGCTAAGGGGTGAAAATGTAGTAAAAATGTTGATTGTTATACTTTCCTTAAAACTATAGAATAAACCCTTAATAAATAAATTAATTTAAAAATAAACTTTATATTGTAAAAAACTGTACTGACAGTAGATATCAGTAGTAGTATCTGACAATAGATTATCAACATTTTTTTAGTTCAAAACGCACACACAGATTTAGTTTACAAATATTTATTTATTAGCATTATGTTTACTTACTTTTTGATTTAATTTGAGACACTTCTGGCTATTGGCCATACATATATAAATACTAGCTAACAAAACCAAAAGCAACAAGTATTTCATGGTTAAAGCGACAATCGAGACTTGCTGTGAACCTGAAGTGTAACTATGAAAAGAATCAAATCTAAGTCTGATTATATAGTTGTTTGATGACGTATTTGGCCTTGCTTTTGTGATAACAGTTTTGCCAGGAGTTATTACAATATTTACCTTCAATTAAGCACAAGGTGAAACGGGACGTACTATATGCACAATCTGTTTTTTTATTGTAACTAAATAAAGAAAAATACCTCTCTAAAAAAAGGATTTTAAAATCTATTAAAAAAATGTATTTAAGTTTCAGTAAGCAAATTAATTTTGCTCTTACACATTGTTAAGCAACATAATACAGTATAAATTCCATGGAACCAAAATACTAAAAAACCGTTACCTTTCTTGCTTTCAGCAAAGCAAACTTATGGATTATTTCATTAAAATCAAGTTTTGAAACGACTCATATTCTATGGACAGGTAGCTAAGTTTGTCACTGCTGTAGTTTTAGCTCGACAGTTCGGCATTTCGTCTGAGTGTCTGTCTGTCTCACGATTACGCCTTGTCCGATTTTGATGATTTTTCGTTAGAATGTTCCTTATTCCTAGACCGAGCGATGAATGTATACGGTTTTTCCATTTTTTATTTTTAACCCCTTAAATAAAATAAAACTGGCGGTCGCACCGTTTCTCTCAGTGTAAGATTTTTTCCAAAGCCAGTTTGTGGCTTAAACGTAAGTCGAATTTAAAAACTAATGACATTTTGCGAGTAGCAAATTTGATTGTAAACAAAATTGTATTCTTGATTTTTTCCGTATCTCTAACGGTAAACTCACAAAACTGCCGCAAACTTCAAATTTGTTAGCTCATGGATCGAGCATGTTCAGTAACGAAAGGAAAAAGTTACACTTTATTCCTACATAAAAAGTAGTAAAAATGTTTCGTAATTTTTTTCATAAATGTAAATTTCAAATTTCTTATTTTGAAAACACCAGTTCTACTACAAGGCTGCTAACAAAACTAGGCATATTTTGAATAGTAATTTAGGAATACTATATCCTTTGCCCAAAAATGACATAATATTAAGAAAGTGTAGAGAATAAATCGAAGAATTTAACTGTATTCAGTACTTGTAAATTATTATTTCATAAAAGTATTTGACTTAGCTTTACTTGAATTACAAAATGAGATGAAAAAAATGAAACCTCGCGGCGATGAAGGACATACAAAAATTGACCGTTGGACAGCGTGGGAAGTGTTGGTACATGGGTTGAGATCACTATGACGCTTTAACATCGTTTGTTTTCATTATTTCTAATATTTGAATATTAAATGGAACTGTAAATACATTGTTAAGTTTTAGTTATTTAAGTATGTAAATATTTAATTCTATGTTTAACCTCAATAAAGCGATATTTCTAGCTACCTTACGCATTATTAACCTAAATAAAACACAATGCCTCCTAAAAGAAAATCTTTAGCAGTTAAAGCTCAAGAAATGAAAAAAAAACGAGAAACCCCGGAATCACGGGAATTGCAAAATAATGTTTCACTGGCTAAACCTTCTGATTACTTCCTTACTGGCACACTATTTTTAACCTAAGCTCAAAACCACATTTGTTATTTCAACGAGCGAGGTCTACTGTTCCCAGAACTGCTAGTTATTTTTCATCCGATTACCGAATCATAACGCAAATTTGCTGAAAATGAATAAACGTCAGTTCACATTGTCCTCTTGTAATATCGTCGACATCAGTAATATAATTAATTGCAAATCTCAATGTAAAATAAACGGCCGGATTCTATAAGATTGGAGTTAGAAGTATGAAAGAACATTCACAAATTGTCACAAAACCTATCATACAAATCGATCCACTTTATTCGTTTATTTCTGATTTTTATTTAACTTAACAATCCTTGCAACTGCGTAAACAAAAGGACTCTGGAAATAAAAATTATTTGCACACGTTTTTTAAATGCCTTCAAGAAATTTGTAAAAAATTCGAACGATAATCCTGTTGGAATTTTCTACACACATACTCATGTTATGTTTTCTTTATAATAAAGGTGTAGGATTAATAATAACCCCAAAGCTAAGATGGTAAATAATGTTAAATTTTCAAATACAATTATCTATACTCTATACTAATATTATAAAGAGGTAAAGTTTGTTTGTTTGTTTGTTTTTTTGTATGTAGGGGGTAATCCCTGGCACTACTAAACCGATTGAAAAAATAGTTTTACTAATAAAAAGCTACATTATCCCTGAGTAACATAGACTACAATTCATTTCGATAAAAACCTTTTTTTATTTCAATATTTGTAAATTTAGTCGGAAAAAATTCTTAGGTTAGGCCTGGAATGATAAACCAACACATGTATTTACATTTATTTCCATAGCAACCAATTGAATAAAATAACAGTAGCTAGTGCTCCAATATTTCCATTAACAGCTGATTTCAAAATTTGAAGCAACTAGTTTTGTATTTCTAGCTTTTAGGTTAGTGTTTTAAAATGTAGTCCTGAGCCTTGCTGGTTCTTTTAACCTTTATTATAACTGCTGTTATAAAATATAAGAAATGTTTAATTTGAACATTTAACATTATTTACCATCTTAGTTTTGAGGTTATTATTAATCGTACACCTTTATTATAAATAAAACATAACATATGTTTATAGAAGGTTCCATTAGGGGTTGGCGTGCGAAGCACGCAGGGGTCTCCCCTAGTTTCGTATATTTTATAACAGCTCAGTTATAATAAAGGTTAAAAGAACCAGCAAGGCTTAGGTCAACACTTAAATAAAAACCTAACCTAAAATTTAAAGATACAAATAGTTGTTTCAAAGTGTGAAATCAGGTGTTAACGGAAATATTAGAGCAATCTGTTTTATCTTTTATTCTATTTAGTTGGTTGCTATGATAATTCATCAGTATAGGACTAAC
This sequence comes from Philaenus spumarius, assembly GCA_018207615.1. Taxonomy (NCBI): domain Eukaryota; kingdom Metazoa; phylum Arthropoda; class Insecta; order Hemiptera; family Aphrophoridae; genus Philaenus; species Philaenus spumarius. The sequence goes on along the minus strand of JAGFPH010006988.1, from coordinate 61,042 downwards.
CTAAGAATTTTTTCCCACTAAATTTACAAATATTGAAATAAAAAATGTTTTTATCCAAATGAATTATAGTCTATATTACTCAGGGATAGTGTAGCTTTTTATTAGTAAAACTATTTTTTCAATCGGTTCAGTAGTTCTAGAGATTACCTCCTACATACAAACAAATTTTACCTCTATAATATTAGTATAGATGTAAAGGTTTTTTTATTATTTTTGAAAATACTTGTATGATACTCAAATACTTGTATAATAGAAAATACTCCTAATACGGGGGTTGGCGTTCAAAGCACGCAATGCTCTGTGTGTTGAAAATTCTCTCAATACGGGGGTTGGCGCGGAATGCACTGTGCATCGGCCGCTTCTCATAGTGTTCAGTGTCAAGCTCACATGTGCGTCCTTAGCAGTGAACGTGTTAAAAGGGTTTAAATTCAAATCCCCGGTCATGACCTGACCCCCCCCCCCAAGTTTTCCTTGCTACGGCCTTGACTGTCTGGGCCTGATCGAAGTAAATATTCAAACAAATGCTCGCTATATAAACACACAACAAGACTGCAGACTCGAGACGAGACCTTGTACCGAGGCTAATTTAATCGATCACCGAGTTGAAAGCCTCGCAAATTAAATTACCCGAAGGGAAACCTGAATAAAACACAATCGAGCAGCAATTTCGAGTGAAAAATGAAAGCAATGGTTGGGTATTTGGTATGGGAAATTAGTTTCTGCAACCCGACCTTCCATTGTTACAACAAAAAAAAATATCTGTCACAAATGGGATACCGACAGAACATGAATTCCCTGGTTAAATATCGATTAGGGGATTAGGCGAATCTGGATGATTGGATACAGCTCAACAATCAAAACTAAGGCTCGGTAGACCCAGCCACCATCTTCAATTTAAACTCCCGTAAGAACAATGTTAAACGGGTAATAAGATTACTGGAGTAATAATCATCAAAACATAATTCTGAATGTTTCATTTTAAAGGTTAGGACAGTCCGAATGTTGATAGTTTTTAGGTTTTAAAATTTGTTTGTAACTAAATTTGTTCATTGACATAACTCGAAATCAAAGCCTGCGGTTTTTGTCTTATTCAATAATTCAAATATCAAAAATGTAAAAAGATCGCCACGTTCGAACTTCAATTACCTTTCAAACAAAAGTAATTTCAATCATTTTTGATAGTTTGTGACGAAAAAATCCACGTTATTGTGGAAGCGTGTATTCGCCGAATTTGTGTTCCTACTTCCTACTAGATACAGTGGCTCTACTCGTTACAGTGACTTGATAGAGACAGTGTGGCCAACGAGCGCTGGCCGCCATATTGTTTCCAAATCAACACGGGTTTATATTAGCGTAAGGACGATTTTTCGCATTTAACCCCAATTTCTGCTTCAAAATTGTTCTTATGCAATTCGATAAATACATTGTCACAAAAATTGTCAAGTATAAACCATTTTTTTTCAGACATATTTTCCTCACTAAATGAATGAATACAGAAAATACCGGCTGGCACTTTTTTACTACTCGTGCACATTATCATTTAAACATCTATATAATCTAATTAAATTTAGTAAAGTATATACTATTATTATTTTTCTTCATAAGAAAAGTACAAGCAATATTTCTGTGTAGTTGAATTTTTAACAATTATAAACAACAATGAATTTGAGTAGTTTAGTACAAATGGAGCAAAACTACTATGGTATATTTAGCCCATTGAAATGTCAAAAGTTGGCCCTTTGAAAAATACCTAAAGTTTTTTAAATTATAAATCCAAAATTAGAAAATGTGAAAAATCTGTTTTAAAATAAACAATTAAAAAAACATTTTTTCTAAAAATAAATTTTTGGGAGAAAAATATTAAATTTCGACAAAATTTAAAAGTTTGCGTATTTAAAAAATATATGAATACTTCAAAATGTTAAATTAGGGTTTCTAAACTATATTATAAAGGATACATATATGCTACCCAAAAATAACTTCAAGTGTAATTTTGTGCGTTGTTTTATATATATTCTGTATTCTAAAAACTAGTAGACCTATTAGTTTTTCCACGAGTAAAAAAGTTCATAAAAACGCAAAATATGTTTCCGATAAGGCATAAAATAAAGCATAATATATTCTAAATAGGCCTACACAAAAATATAGTAAACACATTATTTAGTAAGTATAAAAAGAAAAGAAAAAATATGGCTAGTAGGTGTATTGTAAATTTTACCTTACAAGGTTAAAACAAACAAAATACAAAAAGGCATAGAAAGAAGGTAAATTTATTATAAACAAAAATATATTAGGACTACCACGTTATTTCGTAAGTAGGCTATTATTACAGAAAGAATTAGGTAGGCCTAGTTATAGTTTTCACGCACTCAAGCAATTAATAGGCTAATAGCCTACAGTGACAAGCGATAAAAGTAGACTATATTGTAATAAACCATGTACCAAATAAATCTGAAGAATCTCCTGAGTAGGTTACAATGATATATAATATAACTTAATTATTGCTAAAATAGTAGGCTACTCCAGGTTGGCTACTCTTTGTCAGAAAGAAGGTTAATGGGAGGAGTGAAAATAATAAATACAATCATATCCAATGAAAAATAATTGCGTACAAACTTTATTTTAGGTTTTCATCACTATTTACATTTTGCCTTCAATAGTTGTATTTAATACTGTCAAAACCACTAAAAGGGCCAGTTATCTATAGACTGTTATTTTTAGTTTTCACTAAGTTAACACTAAATTACAACTGAACTATTTAATAAACTTAATAATTAAATCATAAACTAGGAAAAACCATACAAAAAGCAAGAAAAACAATGAAATAACAGCAGTAATATCACGAAAAGAACTAATTCCTATTTAAATAATATTACAGTAAGCGGAAAAATGGAAACAATATGGCGCAGCCAATAGAAAACAAGACGTCCGTTGACCACACTGTCTCTATCTAGTCACTGTACTACTCGAGTGTTTAGCCTTTACTCTGGTGGTTATCACATCAACTTGTTGCTCGCGAAGGAATACCAGAAAAATAATATATCCGTTAATGTTCAATTATTCCTCTACAAAAACTATTATATCATTAGTAAGACCCCGTGACCAATCGCAAGCAACTTAGATACACATCTGAAATGGATAATTTAAAAATATTATTTAAAAAGAACAGACTTTATTTAGGCCTACCTAACTATGCTGACGGGGATTACGAATGTTTTCGAAGTTCTTTCTCTATACTATAGTATAGTGAGAAAGTAAAAGCAAGTTCCAATACCGCTTATAATCAATGACAAAATATTATCCCATTCTAAAACTGCGAAGTATCTTGGCACGGCCTCGATACCAAGCTGAAGTAGAAGGAACATGTCAAAGAACAACAAAGAAGAACTGAATATAAAAAACATAGGCAGCTTTATACTGGCTGATAGCATTGTATTTGGATAACCTAATAGAACTCCGATCCAATGCAATACCGTATATATATTTATTCATTCTTTGAATACATAAATACGAGCTTAAATAAACACAGAAACATAATACATTATTAAAGATATAAACTTAGCTAGACAAAATAAGAAAATATAAACTAACCACATCTTGGTAAACAAATAAACAAACCAGAAAAAATATTAATAATTTAAAATAAAACTTAACTTATATACAAAAACTTAAAAAAGAAAATTAAAAAATACTTCTCAGTAAAAAAGCACAAAAATTAACATTTCAAAGAATGAAAATAATGCACCTCCAAGGGCTTTTGCCCGTTTTGAGGTTGCATAATACAGAAACAAATAATACAACAGAGATTCTAGGGTTTTTTGTGGGAGCAGTTAAATCACTTGTTAATAGGTATTGCTAAATAACTAAACAAATTCAGTAAAATTCTAAATAAGCATCCAAACTATAAATTACAATTTATATTTAAATTTATTTACTTAACAATATACATGCATACACTCATATATAACTTCACATACACACCCTTACCACATACACATGCATAATAATAAAAACACACACACACATACCATATCAGTAAAAAAATGCTTATATCAACATACATATATCAAGATTTAATTTACCAACATGTTTCACCATAAAAATCGTCCGTTACAAGACCACTTTCATCAAATTCTCAACACTATCCATGCCCAAAAGATAGCACTTCAACAGTTTGCTAAATTTGTTAAATTTTGTACACGTCTTAATATTTTCCGGAAGTTGGTTATAAATTCTTGGAGCGATGTTAGTACAAAACTTGAAATATATGGACGATTTTGCCCTGGGTATGAATGCTTTATTGCCACGTCTAAGCAAATACACAGAAGTTCTACTTTTCAGATCTGTAAAATGACCACTCCTTATATAAAATACTTTTATAACTTTAAATATGTATAAACATCTAAGAGGCAGTATAGTGAGGTGTCTGAATAATGGTAAAGACGAAACCCTCTCCTTTTTGTGCATAATCAGTCTCACAAACTTTTTTTGTGCTACAATTAGAGGAGTTAGTCTAGTGACATATGTACTATTTTGTTCCACTGGAAATTCGACGATAGTGGCGTTATCTATTGGGGAAACGACGGAAGCTGTATGAAACACCAATGCTACCAATGCTTTCTCCCTAGCGCTACCTCGCGGCGCGATCATGTACTATTTTCGCAACAACCTTTTTTCCGGCACACAGTCCCCGTCTGGATGCAAGATCTATTTATTATTCATGATCTATGCTGATAGGAAGAAACTCCGAGCTGTTGGTCCAAGGCCGTAGTCAGGAAAGGGGGGGGGGTCAGGTCTGGATAGGGTATTTGAATTTAAACCCTTTTAACACGTTCACTGCTAATGACGCACATGTGAGATTGACACTGGACACTGAGAAGCGATCGACGCACAGAGCATTTCGCGCCACAACCGTATTGGGAGTACTTTCAATACACAATGCATTGCGTGTTTTGTTGGAGTAAAGTATTTTTTGTTGAACCTTCATAGTTTTCTTATTTCAGATAAGATCAAGCTCACAATAGAGTAAGGCTGTAACCTACTGCAGCCATGTGTATTGTACGTTTTAGTTTAATCAAAACAGACATTCTGTAAAAACCACTTTTTTTGGAGCCAGGGGGACATTTCCACAAAAATCTCAACATCGATTTTTTTTTTGCGATCACTATACTTTCTCTATACTATAGTATAGTGTGAAAGTAATAAAGGATGTTAAAGGGACTTTATGAACACCCTGTACATATAATTTTAATCTAATGAATTTTGGGTATCGTCTCCAAATGATCTGAAACGTGTAGAAAAAAAGTCCTACCCTCCTCCGACCGACCGCTTTCAAGATGAGTCGAGTGTAAAGCTCTTATTTTCTTCGAAAACTCGGCTTATAATTCGGTCGTAAACAGCTGACGTGAGTTGGGTGAATTTCCAAATCAAGTTTATATGTTTTAGGGTTTCAACCGAATATTTGGGAAATCGGTCTACCCACGAAGGCGCTTAAGGGGAGGATACTCTGTCCACCATATTGAATCTGATTCCCATAAGAGCAATGCTACAGAATAAGTAATTTTTCCCCGTTAAAATCCTTTTTTATTCTTTTCATAAACGTATGATGTAAATAGTAGAAAATAGTGAACTTTAATAATTGTTTACTCAGTTGCAAAAAGAGATAGTGCAAAAAAAACCTTAGCAATCAACACCCACAATCTATTTTACTTTGAGAAAAAAAAATACAGCTTTCGTTGTTTTACGAAAGTAACACAAAAATACAAAATAAATAACTAATGAGCTTGACTTGTGAGAAAGTAACATAGATAAAATAAAACCTGAACACAAAATCTCACAATAAATACGTTTACTAACCTCAAACGCGTTTCAACGACAATGTCGCCATCCTCAGTGATGCACGGGCTACAGTAACCAAACTATAACTGATCTAACAGTGTGACAACACACCGTATAAATACCTAACCAGAAGGGGCGTACCCTACAGGGGGCGTGTCCTAAACCTATGTTAAGGCGGTAACCACCACCTACCGTTGATCTAATATCTTAACAATAACAATATAACTTAAATAAGATTGCTAAACTAATATTAATATTTAACAAAACATAGCATTATTACATTAATAAAGAATTCTGTAAAGAACCTAATTCATTATTCACAATTATGTTACGGTATTTGTTAATATAAAAAGTTTCCCAAGCGTCCAATGTGTTGGGTTTAGTTACATTTTTTAACAGTTTAGAATTTTCTATTTTAAAATGATGATTTTCATTTAAACAATGCTTAGCCATAGCAGATTTATCAGGCCTATTATATTTTAAATGAGAAAAGTGTTCTTTACCTCGTATCTTCATGCTTCTTATGGTTTGACCTATATACTTTTTAGGACACATTTCGCAGTTAATACAGTAAATTCCGGATTTGTCGTGTTCTTGAATTTTGTCTTTAGGATTACCCAACATCTTACCAAGATTATTATCAGCCGTCAAAGCTACATTCAAATTTGCATATTTCGCTAACGATTTTCTAACAACATTACACAATGGTGGGGCAAACGTTGTTGTAACCCATCGTTGTTGGGGCTTGTTGCTCACAAGAGTGCACCTTGATTCTTTTATTTTTTTTAAATTCATTTTTCTTACTATGTTGTCTATTAATTCTTTAGAATACCCATTAAAAATCGCAGCACCATACATATATTGGTGGCACCAACTCGCCAACCTATTTAATTTCTAAATGGTTAGTGTCACGCCTCCAAGAACTTACTCCTCCTCCTTCATTTGCCGTAAAGAACACTTATGAATTTGTGAAAAGCGTACAAAATATTTCATTAACGCCTAGTGAATATTTGGTTTCGTTCGATGTAGTGTCGCTTTACCCAAGTGTTCCAGTGTCCGAGACGACAGAAATGATTAAGGGCTAGTTTGTAACAATTTAAGTGATTGTGAGGTTGGTGAATTTTTACAACATATAAATTTGTGCATGTGTCAAAATAGCTTCCAGTTTAATAACAAGTTTTATGTTCAAAATGAAGGTACCGCGATGGGAAACCCTTTGTCCAGTTTTATTGCTAACTTTTTTATGAGTTCATTTGAAATAAATGCTAAAAATTCAAGGAAGTACTTTCCGCGAGTATGGGTTCGTTATGTGGATGATTGTTAGTTTTCTTGATTTTTTTTGTTCAGTATTTTTCTGGTTATATAAATTATATAGTTATCTAAGTTTTATTCACATTTTTAAATTTTATGATCATAGCATTAAACAAAAAAATTACTCTTTTTAATTACAACTAAAAAAATGGATGACAATAATTGTGGTGTTTGTCCCAATAAAGTAAATGACTGTGATAAGGGAGTTGGTTGTGAAGGACCTTGTGAAAAATGGTTTCACGTTAATTGTATTGACATGACGGAAGAAGAGTATGACCTTTTGTGTGCAAGGAATGATTTAAAGTGGTGGTGTCAGAAATGTCTAAATGACCATAGTAACAGTATTATGTCAGTCACACAGAAAGAAGAGAAGAATACTTTAAGTTCCCTCATGGAAGAAAATAATACACTAAAAAAAGATAAGTTGAATCTAGAGGGTGTTATCAATAATTTGTCCTTACAGCTGAGTAACTCAATTTGTGAAACCCATGAGTTGCACAGCAGGCTTGTGACTATTCTGAATGATTGCCTTAAAAAGGAAACAACCATACAGTGTCTTAAAGAAAAGATTACTAAGTTGGAAACACAGTCACAACCATTAATGGATGACTTTCAAATGGTGTGTAATCGCAGGAAGACCTTCCCAGTACAAATAAGTGCTGCTAGTATCACTACACAGAATAGATATGATGTATTGTCTGCTGAGGAGGCTATATTTTCAGGTGATAAAGAACCAACCCATGGAAAACTTCAGGTATGCTCTAAGAAAAATAGTTGCAATAGTGGGGAATCGAAGAATAAAGTGGTAACTGAAATGACGAAAAATTTGCCACGAGAAAAACAAAACTTGAAAGTTATAAATCTTAAAAAAGAAAAGAAGGTAAAGAAAATAATTATTGTTGGAGATAGCCATGCAAGAAGTATTGCAAAAGAACTTGAGGGCTTGGTTGATAAAAACTTTAAAGTTTTGGGGTATGTCTATCCAGGTGCTCATATCTCATATATTGCTGAAAAAAACAGAAACTATTGGAAAAGTCCTTACACAAGACGATGTATTAATTTTTTTTGGAGGAGCAAATGATGTCACACCTGGTAATAACTATGGCTACAATATTAAGGATTTGTTGGAAAAAGTTCTTCCAATTTCTTGTCAAACCAACATCATAATTAATACTATACCTAACCCTCCTAATACTTTGTTAAAAGGCCATTTAGTGAATAAGGCAAATAAAATTATCCACGAACACATTAATTTTAGTAAAAATAAAAATGTTCGTAACATTTGTGTCAACTTTATAAATGATAGAGTTTCATCATCCCACTTCACAAGGGGTGGTCATATGAACAAACATGGTAAAACTTTGGTATGCATTAGGTTGATGGAGTTGATACAAAATAAAACAAACAAAATCAAGAAGAAAACAGCTCTTGAGAAATGGTTAGAAACAGCTAAGGTCACGAAAGGAAAGAAACAACCCAAAACACCACTTGAAAGATGGTTAATGACCGGTAAAACTCATGCAGTGTGTGGTGAAGTGAAATCGGTACATGGTGCAGATAAGACAACCTTTAACCGTGGTATTAGTGATCCAGTAGGGTTAGATCCCAAGAAAAATAATCTTAGTTTAAACTTAAGCAACTTGGAATCAATGGTGGGGACTTAGATTGCAATAACATGGAAAAGAAGAATTCTATAGATGATACTTATAGCATCATGCACACTAATGTACAATGTATAAGAAACAAAATACTTTTAATTGAACACTTTTGTATGCTTAAGAAAATAGATTTTTTGTGTGTATGTGAGCATTGGTTGAAGTTTGATCAGATAAATATGTATGTGCCGGACGGTTATAAAATTGGAAGTATGTTTTGTAGGCATGTTTCAATTCATGGGGGTGTAGGCATTTTTGTTAAAGAGGGAATCATGTTTGAGGCAATTGATATGAGTGATATTGTCGAGGAATTTACATTTGAAATTGCAGCCATAAAAATTGATACAAAATGTATTTTAATTAGTTTGTACAGATCACCTGATGGAAATCTAAATATATTTTATCTGAAACTGGAAAATGTTGTAAGAAGGTTGCTTAAATCAAATTCAAGCATAATCATCTGTACTGATATGAATGTTGATATTCTTGTAAATTATAAAAAAGCTAATAATTGTTTAAATGTTTTAAAATCACTGAATCTTCATTGTACAAATTTTAATCCTACAAGGTCGAGAACATGTCTTGATAATATTATTGTCAACTTGCCTCAAAACCTTTATTCAACATCAACTGATCTTGTCAATATATCTGATCATGAGTTTGCAGTAATAATGAAACTTAAAAAAAACTCATTCAAATCTAATAAACAAAATAAAATAAAGAATTCAAAGTTTAGATCACAAAATGATGTACAAATTGAACAATTTGTTAACTTACTTAGGAATGTAAATTGGAGCATGTCTGGTAGTATTCATAATGAAACTGATTTAGAACTACAGTTTGATGCATTTTTGAACAAATACTTAGAAATCTGGTACAAGTGTTCACCTTTAAAAACAAAAAAATCTAATAGACCAACTAATAAAAAAATTATCTGGTATAATGATAACCTTAAAGAAATTAGGGAAAACATGCTAGCAAAGTTTAATGTGTATAAGAATAGGCTCAACAGTAGCACTGTTGATTCAGTTAATGATGCCTATGATAATTATTTGCACAGTAAAAAGTGTTATAGAAAGAAAATGGTACAATCTAAAAAAGAAGCTTATGCAAATTACATTTTTTTTTTGGGGTTTAAAGGCGAAAAACCTGGGTGGTTATCATCGCCTGGTATGCAAATTACATTGAGGGGGCCTCGAATAAGTGTAAGGCAGCTTGGGCACTTGTATATAGGGAAGCAGGTAATTCCAATCAAAAAGAGAAAACTCAATATCTCTTGACTCTGAGACTCTCAATAATTATTTTCTTGACTCAATCAGTGATTTGCAATCAGAAATACCTAAAAGCAGGTCATCTTCTGAGGAACTATGTTCTACAATGAACAGTCAGGCTTGTCACTTTTATTGGAAGTGTGTTAGTGAAAATGACCTTGTTAAAATTGTCGCAAAATTTTCAAATTAAAAAAGTATGGATGTTTATTGGATTTCAAATCATTTAGTAAAACAAACTATACTTTATATAAAAAAAACACTACTTAAACTATTGAACAAGTGCTTGGAAATTGGTTACTTTCCAGATTCCTTAAAGTATCCAAGATCATTCCACTGTTTAAAAAAGGAGACAAATCCAACCCTCAGAACTACAGACCAATATCAATTGTTCCAATTTTCTTCAAATTGTTTGAGTCGGTAATCTACCACCAACTAAGCAGTTACTTTGAAACAATAACCTATTTACAAATGCTCAGTTTGGTTTTAGATCGGGTAAGTCAACTGTTATGGCGGTTCAGAGTATTGTTGATCAAGTTTTGGAAGGGTTTGAGAGTAAATCAAAAATTGCGCTGGTGCTTTGTGATTTAAGTAAAGCTTTTGACAGCGTGCAGTTCGTACATATTCTGAAAAAATTGAAAATATATGGGCTAAATGATAATTCTCTAAAATTAATGCATTCATATTTAAGAAATAGAAAACAGTTTGTATCTTTGGATGATGATATTTCAAGTGTTAGAGAAATAATGTTTGGTGTACCTCAGGGTTCAACATTAGGGCCATTTTTATTCCTAATTTCTATAAATGATCTGCCGAACATTCTAAATTATCATAATTTAACCTCCGTATTGTATGCTGATGATACTACCCTTCTGGCAGTAGATAAAGATCTAATCAGTCTTAGAAACAAAATTAATGAGGCTGAGGCTATAGCTCAGGATTGGTTTTCAGCAAACAAGCTTTTATTAAACCAAGAAAAAACTCAGAGAATTTTATTTTCTTTGGGAAATTTACAAAGTGAAGAACTATCTGTAAAATGCTTGGGTTAAACTTGGATTGTAAACTTACTTGGAAGCACCATTTAACCGATTTAAATAAAAAATTATCTAGAGTATTATATTTGCTGTACAAAATTAAGCCCCTAATTTCCTCTCATTATCTGCGTAATATATACTTTGGTCTTTTTCAGTCGCATATTCAATATGGTTTAATGTTATGGGGTCATGCAGCTAATGTTAATGATGTTTTTATATTGCAGAAAAAAGCTATACGCATTATGTGTGGTGTAGGTCCCTCTGACCACTGCAAGCCACTATTTAAAAATCTTAAAATTTTAAGTTTGTACAATTTATACATTCAGATGGTCCTAAGATATGCTAAATTGAATCTTGATAGTTTTCCTCTTAGAAGTGGCCACCATTCTCATAATACCAGGAATAAAAACAAAATAAATACTCCACAGTTTCGACTGAATAAATCTATTAGGAGCTATGGATTTAATTGTGTGTCATTTTTTAATAAATTGCCCATGGCTGCCCGATTTACAACATTTAAAAAGTTTGATCAAGTGATTTTTGAATGGCTTGTTAAACACCCATATTATTCTTTTAACGAATTTCTTACAGATGATTTAAAAGACTTGAATTTTGTTTAGACACAATATTATGTATGAATGTTTTACTATTGGGTAAATATTTATTGTTGTTATGTTTAATGCTGTTAATACCTGTAATGCTGTTGTTATACCTTTGTTAATTTATTTCTTTGTATTTTAATTTATTAATGTAGCAACTTGTACTTGAATTGTAAATTTGTGACTATGTCTATTCCAAATATGTTTGGTCAATGACAAATAAAATATGAATATGAATATGATATTTTCGCAGTTTTTGATAAGAACGAAAGTCTTGATCAATTTTGTGATGCTATCAATGGATTTCACTCCACGATAAAGTGCACTAAGGAAATTGAAAAAGACTGTAACTTACCGTTTTTAGATGTGAATGTGTTTAGGGAAAACAATGTTTTGTCATTTACTGTATATAGAAAGCCCACGCATACTGATAGATTTATAACGAAGGACTCACACCATTCTCCAGCGCATTAAAGAGCCGCTTTTAATTCTATGGCTCACAGATTGGTTAACTTGCTGTTATCTAAGGATAATTACGAGAAAGAACGGAAATATATGTATGGTGCTGCGATTTTTGATGGGTATTCTAAAGAATTAATAGACAACATAGTAAGAAAAATGAATTTAAAAAAAATAAAAGAATCAAGGTGCACTCTTGTGAGCAACAAGCCCCAACAACGATGGGTTACAACAACGTTTGCCCCACCATTGTGTAATGTTGTTAGAAAATCGTTAGCGAAATATGCAAATTTGGATGTAGCTTTGACGGCTGATAATAATCTTGGTAAGATGTTGGGTAATCCTAAAGACAAAATTCAAGAACACGACAAATCCGGAATTTACTGTATTAACTGCGAAATGTGTCCTAAAAAGTATATAGGTCAAACCATAAGAAGCATGAAGATACGAGGTAAAGAACACTTTTCTCATTTAAAATATAATAGGCCTGATAAATCTGCTATGGCTAAGCATTGTTTAGATGAAAATCATCATTTTAAAATAGAAAATTCTAAACTGTTAAAAAATGTAACTAAACCCAACACATTGGACGCTTGGGAAACTTTTTATATTAACAAATACCGTAACATAATTGTGAATAATGAATTAGGTCCTTTACAGAATTCTTTATTAATGTAATAATGCTATGTTTTGTTAAATATTAATATTAGTTTAGCAATCTTATTTAAGTTATATTGTTAAGATATTAGATTAACGGTAGGCGGTGGTTACCGCCTTAACATAGGTTTAGGACACCCCCCCTGTAGGGTACGCCCCTTCTGGTTAGGTATTTATACGGTGTGTTGTCACACTGTTAGATCAGTTATAGTTTGGTTACTGTAGCCCGTGCATCACTGAGGATGGCGACATTGTCGTTGAAACGCGTTTGAGGTTAGTAAACGTATTTATTGTGAGATTTTGTGTTCAGGATTTATTTTATCTTTTTTACACAAAAATGCTTAAAAGTGAAGGTATGGTTAGGTTATTTTAACATTGAAATTGGTTGCCAACTTCGCCGTTTTGAATTTACAGACTTGGTGGTTATAGGTGGCGTAGGTTTGTCGAATAGGTGTGGCGGGGATTCAGTATGTTTTTATCTACGGACCAAAACGTATTAAAAAAAGCTCTTCAAATATCAATTTTATTAAATTTGTCGGTTCTATAAAGGTTTTATAAAAATTAAACACACAATGTTTTTAAGTTAAATAATAGTAAACAAACACACAAACGATTTTCTTTATAAAATAATATAAATATGTCAACTATTTTCAAAAGTGTTAGCATTATTGCAAAGCCATTAGTCAGCCACAATATACAGACGCATGTTTCACCAAGCATTAAATAATTTATGTTTAAAGCCTATACTTTCGGATATGCGACTACAAATGAGCGACCATATGACGACTGAGCCGCAATTATTGGACCCACTGATGTGGTTTTAATTACTGTTTCATTTGGAATGGACTGGCAAAATGGCGTCATTAGAGAGAGGGGAAATATCGGGATAGTAACAATCTGTGGTATTTAGTGATTTTATGTGGAAATTACTTAAAGTTGTATTTATACCAAACAGCCGCTTATTCTAAAAACATTGAACACATTTAATTATTATTTAGAACAATGTCAATCCCTTTCCAGTAAAAAATTTACTACTAGGGGAAACCTATGCGTGCTCCGCACGCTAACCCCGTTGGAGCCTTCTATACTCATAATCATGTTATGATTTCTTTATAATAAGGGTTTAGGATTAACAATTAAGGAATTGTCTTCCGGAAAAAGCAAAACTGTTTTCTTTTGTGAACATAAGAAAATATATCTTACTAGGAGAAACACCTGCGTGCTACGCACGCTAACCCCGTTGGAACCTTCTGTACTCATAATCATGTTATGTTTTCTTTATAATGAAGGTGTAGGATTTATAATAAATCGACCACGCAGCTGAACCGCTGACGTGAGTTGAGCAAATTTCCAAAAATAGGTCTATGTTTTAGGGTTTCAACCAACAATTTAGGAATTAGGTCTATTCACGACGGTGCTGAATAGCTGCAAAACGGTTCGCATGCCATTCTGCATATTAGGAGTATCTTAAATACACAAAGCATTGCGTGCTTCGCACGCCATTCCGTATATTGGGAGTATCTCGATACACGACGCATTGCGTGCTTCGCACGCCTACCCCCGTATTGGCAGTATCTTCAATAACCAATGCATTGCGTGTTTCGCACGCCAGTCCCAAGGTAGAATCCACCACGTGGCTTTGAACCGGGTATTTCTATGGCATTTTACGTTTTGATCGATTTTGGGGGAACGTATAAGGTCGCGTAAAAAAACAAAACGTGCAGAATGACATCGTACTTTTATATTTGAAGAAAAAACTCAAAAACAAATTCATTCTCTTAGGAAAAATCTCAAAAGATTATTACTTCCGATCAAAAAACGTACTTCCGGTTGTTGGATTTTTT
>JAGFPH010006988.1:16467-39322 GCA_018207615.1 Philaenus spumarius | reverse complement strand
TAAACATAGCGCTCATAGAGCGTTACAAAAAATGTATTAGAAAATGCGTGACGGTAAAATCCGAATCACTTCCAGCAAACATAGCGCCGAGATGCGCCTATAGAATAACTTCAAAAACACACACACAGTTGTGTAGCAATTAAACCGACCTAACCTCAAAATATTACAACTTAACGTCATCAAATCGTACGACGATTAAGTTGTTGCACAAAATTACACAGATGGTACACAAAAACGACACTTATTTTTCTATAAACTAGAGTTTACCATGCTTAAGTTGTATGAACATATGTTAGTGAAAGTAATAGATTACAACCTAAAAAACCAAGTCTACTTACGCCATTGCGAGTGCAACGCAAACTAAACCTGTGATACGGGCGCACAGATGTATAACAATGACTAATGTCTGTTATTATGATCCGCATTTAGTAAGACGAAGCGATAAGGCAACGCGTGATATATCACATATTTAGTAAGTTATGCGTGTTTGGTCTAATTAACAGAAATTAATAGTCTGACAGACTTCAAAAAGGTTATCAATTCGTCTTCTCGTTTGTTTACGTTTAGTTTGCGTGACTTATGAATAGATTTAGATGATTCCCTTTTACTGTAGAGTGTGTAATCACAGTTATACGCAGGAAGAATCGAAAAATGTGAGGAAGGGTTCTAGTTGTAAGCATAAAGAAAAGGTTATGTTAACATAGGCCCGGAAATTTTGTTTTCATCTGTCGGCCATTTTTTTTTATAGTAACATGGTGTATCTACTTATTGTAATGGCGAAAAATAATAGATCGTAATACCCTGAATTTGTTTATAAACGCTAAATTTATTACTAATAATTATTACAAAGAAATTACAATTCTAGTGTTTGAAAATGTGGCGTTCATAAGTAAACCGCCTTTCCTATCCTTCACACTTTCGTACATCTGAGTAAGGCAAAATTGCCTAATCATTGCCCCTTCAAGTTTAACCTGTAATCTTAGCTACTAGACCAGGCGGAGTACTGAAATATAAATAAATTTTTGCCAACAGCTCCGATTTGAATGCAGTTTCCTGCATCGTCTTCAGAAAAACACCAGGAAAAAGCCTACATATTTATTACCAGTTTCGGGAGAAAGCGGAAATGCATCGCGGGTGCATAATGTGCATAATGTTTTTTGAAACCTTGGTACTCGGGGGGTTTTTAGGGTCGCTGATATCATTTCCGACCATGCTAAATGCCGGATCACTGGGGGGGGGGGCGAGGGGGGAAATTTGTGAAGTTGCGATAGAGACTTGAAAATTTCCTCTCAGGTATTTTGGGGCCGTGAATGGTGTTGTTTATCAAATTACGAAGTGTTTCTATCATTATTCCCACTATTTTAACCCCTTGGTAAAAAGAAGTGTGACGGGAAAAATGTATTACCTAAAAACAATATTGTTTTTTTAAACAAAACACGTCGTGTTTGGTATCATTCTTTCTATTTTTTTACGTACTTATCAAATATGTTATGTGGACTTACAAATTAAGAGTCGGAGAAAAAAGTTAATGAATGATGTATTGTAGGTAATAGTAGGCGGAGGAGCTGGAGAGCAGGGGGATTACGATTACCGGACATTAGACCGCACGGACATTCGACCACATATGAAAATATGCGGACATTCGACCACACTTTTGGGGCAACTACCTGGGTTGGGCCAGCTAGGGATATGTAAATATTACTTGCCGGACAATCCACCACATTTTTAAGGAAGGGTGGGGGGAGTGGTTGGAAGACATTAAAGGAAATGGTCGTAGGCCCAAGGGCTGGTGCATCCGCTACTACTGCACTAGCCTACTTCAAGACTAACTACACTACTCCGTCTCGTCCTCATAACAAGTTTTGCCAAATTAGTTTATTATATAACAGGTAAATCTAACCTAACCTAACCTAACCTAACCTAACCCAACCTAACCTAACCTAACCTAACCTAAATTAACCTAACCTAACCTAGATAAGACACGGTACTGGGTGCGGAACGGGCCCACCCCATAATACGTTGTCCCGTTATGCAAAGGGTGACACTTTCATAAATCATAAATGAATGAGTTTTATTAACTCTGGATTTTATTAACATTTTATTTCCTAGTTAATAAATAAATAAAATAATTACAATTAATTTCAAATTTTTAGTTCGGTTTGCTTTTAACCCTCCAAGTGCTGACTATATTGCTCTTTAGTGCTAAGGGTTTTTTGGTTCCGTGCATGCTTATTAACTAAAATCATTATAAAATACTCACTAACAGTAAAGTAAGACTTATTATATATCATTTTAATCACAATTACATGCTCTTTACAATAAATAGCTTTAACAGGCTTACCTTATAATTTTTATACTTTTTTTTTGTTGACCAAAGTAGAAATAAAACAAATAAATTTTTTTGTGTTCTAAAACCTCTCACTCAAAATATGTAAAAAAAATTAATGTAGAAAATTCAATATAGCCAAAAGTTGCACAATTTTATGGTGAATAGAAATATACATAACACTACTACTTTGCTGTAAAAAACAAACTTTTTGTCTATAAAAAAAAACTCCGTTTTTTATACAAAAATGGTTTTTCTGCACAAAGAAGAAAAAATTGCCTCTAAAGATATAAAAGTAGTCTAGGCCCAATATTTATGGTTTTAATTTGTTATAAAGGAATAATACACACATTATATACAAGAGAAAAAAAAAGAAGAAAAAAATATTTACAGTTCAAAGTTTCTAAAAATCACTATTTTCAAACGCACCTCTAATAGCACTTAAATTGCTAAGTTCACTCATAATTACTTAAAAAATAAATAAACATTTACAAAAACAAATAAAAATAAACTGATCTAAACTAAAACTAAAAATGAATAACAACTAGTGGATAAACAAACAAAATCCGAGTTCCGACCGTCTACCTACGCGTAGGCCTACTACACGACTATATTCCGTGTATAGATACTTGATTTGACAATTCTGCCGAAGGTTTATTTGAGTTGATATCGCTATGAAACTCTGAATTATAATAAAGTGACTCTTTCCAAACACAAACATACATAGAAGTATCCGATTGTATTAAAAATAGCGGCATCGTACACATTTACAAAATGTGTTGCGCAAACGTCGCATATGCGATGTTAGCACCGTAACGAGACTTTTATACATCGCATATGCGACGTTAGCACTTGGAGGGTTAAAGCGTATTTTTTAGTTTTTAAACTATTATTTATTTTCTTATTTTTTAGTCTGGGGACCATGATCAGTGCTCACTTACTACACGCAACAAAATTAATGAGCTCCCGAAGTTCCTGTATATCGTCGTGAATCACCCTGTATATCAAGTTTTTAATGACACCCGAAAACGTGTTCTGGGGACTATGATCAGTGCTCACTTACTACATCCAACAAAATTAATATTGCATTGTCATCGGTCCTTGATAAGTGTGCAAAGTTTCAAATCAATCCGACGTTTTGAAGGGGGTGAAAATCACGTCGTGTTCTGGGGACCATGATCAGTGCTCACTTACTACACCCAAAAAATTAATATTGCATTGTCATCGTTCCTTGTTCTTCATATATACTATACACAAGTATATATATATATATATATATATATATATATATATGTATATGTATAAGAAGGTATACATAATCAACACACCGGTCTAAGCGGAAATGTTACGTTACGTGACGTGACGTGAAACGGCGATTTACCTCCCTACAAAAAATACCCAAAGTCGCTGTAGAAGTTTTCACTTCAAAAAAATCTTTTAAATTAAGTACATATTATCTTTTATAATAAACAAATTGCTTACTAACCGATACTGTCTTTATATTATTGTTTTGCCTGTAAACGGTCAACTCAGATTTTTGGTCAACATTGATTCTCTGAAAGGTAAGAATAGCTTATAGTACGGATCAGTTTCATGAACACATGTACGATTCCATGTGCGATTCCAAAAATAACCTTCGGTAAATGCGGTACAAAAATAATCAAACACTACATTTCTTTTTGGTTAGTGTAAGAAAAACATTACTAAATAGTAAATATTTATAAAATAAATAGTGTACTCTTTCATAATTATGTTAAAACAAATATGATGCTTCCTTTACTGTAGTACAAATAAGCAGGTTGTTTTATAACATATGTAAGATGTAAGGAAGTAAAAAAAAAACAATTTAAATCTATAGTTCGTCCTGAGCCTCAAGAGCCCCAGAGCAGCACCCCAACGCGCACACACCCTCACACCCACTGCCTGTTCTACCTGCCGCCACTGTACCACGTACCACTGTGCCTGTTTCGATGACTCACATACCAGGACTTAGTCTGTAAAACTGCTATTTTAAATTTGTTTTTACTTTAGGTTAATACTTTTGTAATTTTTGAATTCTGCATTTTATTTCATGAAAATAGAGGCCTAACACGAAATGACTACGACATTCCAGATTGTATCTTATCAATAAAGGGGTCAAATAACAACACGACTTTGTAATATCAGTTTCTTAGAATTTATTTTAATACACACTTATTGATAAAGTAAATAAATGAATAATATATATATTTGACAATAAATGTTAAGGACAGGGCAATTCAACAAAAAATCAACAATCCAACCAATCGCAATAACGATAACGGTATTGCTGTACTGTTAATATAATAACAATAAACGGTATCAGTTAACTGACACAAACTTTCTCCCAACTTACTGTAGTCAAAATAATATTGTTTTTAATCATTTTATTTACTACTTTTTAGAACAAAACAAAAAAAAATAATATTCTACCTACGTCAATCGTATAAAAAAATTATTGTCCCAGGCGGGATTCGATCGCGCGACCTTTGAATTACTGGCCGTGCTCGCTACCGTGGTGCTACCCCGTACGGCCGCTGCCGCGATGCTAGATTGACAACACAAACTTGTTTATTTTTAAACATTTCCCCATAGTTATAAAACGCCGAAGTTTTGATAAAAGCGGGTGGTGAGATTTTGTTTGGCATCTTAAGCACTATAAATACTGAAAATTTGATCAAAATCGTTAGAGCCGTTTTTGAGAAATTTGCATTTGTGTCGTTTTTTATGGGTTTTTAGGGGTAAATTACCCTTAAAAATTAAAAATTACGAAAATGAAAAAAATGCCTGGAGATATTAGGGTTTAGTACCTACATACCAAATTTTATGAAAATCGGACCAATATTGTCCTCTCTGGTCGTGTACTGACAGACAGACACCACTCTAAAAACACTTTTTTGGGTTCAGGGAGCACAAAAAAAAAATTCCACTAAAAATATTTTTGGGTTCAGGGAGCACCAACACAGATAATTGCACTAAACAATTTTTTTCGGTTCTGGGAGCACCAAAACAGATAATTCAACTAAAAATTCAAATTCGAACATTTTTACGAAAACAATACTTTCTCCATATACTACGTACAGGATAGAGAAAGTAAAAATGATTGATCCATTTGCATTTAATAGTTTACAATATTAATAATAATAATAATAGCAATGTATTATTCTGTTTCAGCCCGTTTTCTTCACTCGTTCTTTGGGATCGTGCCTCCATCGGAGCTCCGGGACCCCCAGTATGTCAGTGATGTTTTAGGCATGGTTTTTGGTGTTTCGTTGCTGGCCGGTCTCGAGTAGCGACTTCTTCATGCATGCCGCTAACATTTTGTTTGTTTCAGCGAGTTTTAGATTGACTCTTGCAGTCATTAGGGATTTTCCCTAGACGCTGCTACGCCCTCCCCAGTGAGCTGTTTGGGGAGGGGGTGGTGGTTTAGTGGGTATTTATCCTTTCGGACCGAGCCCCACAGTACCTTCTCTGGCAAGAAGTCTGCGTAAGAAGCATTTCACCCCTACAAAAAAAAAAAAAAAATAATAATAAAAAACACATACAGCAAACTTAATTTAACAGTTACGGAACTGTACTTTGGTTCGTGCCCACCAAGCACTTCGACTTTTATTAATATTAGGAAATAGATATTCGATGAATAACTATATCCCTATATCAAAGCCCACTAAAGAATACCGTTGAGGTACGGGCTTGTGTACACCGAGACCTTGAACGCTCCAATCGCCGTAGTGCGACGTTGTCACGTTCTTCACACGCTTCTAACTGACTGCGGCTGACTCAACACATTTATAATTCTTTAAACTGTGCGATCAAGCCTCGAGCGGTAAATACCAGAAGTGTTCGAGGCTAGTAGATATGGCAACACTGCGCGCCCATCCTATTGGCCGCCTCGCAACGGTATTCTTTAGTGGGCTTTGATATAGAGCTATAGTTCCCCAAAAATAACAACAGCATATCAATTAATGTTTTTCAGTTTATTTGTGGTGTTTTATTCGCCGAATTTGTGGTTGGGGCTTCGTTGTTTGCAATGTTAGTAAAGATGGAATTTTGGTTAGATATAGAAAGTCAACTCACAGATTTGAAAATTATTTATATACATACAATAATACAAGGATTCTCAGAAATACGCACTGTGCCGTTTGCCGAACAGATGCCTCCCAACTGAAGATGTATCTGTGTTTTAACACTCAAACCAAGTTCATATAAAAATCTCGTTTCTTTCTGAACATTTTGGCAAAATACAAATTCACTTTACCGTCACCTCATAATAGTGTACGGAAAACAATAGATTTTATTTTCTCAAATTAATGAATTCATAAATAAAGCTTACGAAGAGTTCCTCGTGTAAACCAGCCAATAATTAATAAAATTGTTAAATATAAAAAAAGTTTTTATCTTGAATGAAAAAACCACTCTTCACTTTAATGCTTTTTGATTAACGGAAAATCGATTCAAACTGTGTAGAATTGAACCTGCGGAGGTAAGAAAACCTCACGCCTTCTTCGCACCATGTTCTTCGATGTCTTGCAACGTCTTTCCTTCGGTTTCCGGCATCAGGAGGTACAAATAGAAGAACCCAATCAGACCGACAACTCCGTAGAAGACGAAAGAGCCGCCTAGCGTGAGGTAGTCTGTCAGTGTGTAGAAGGTTTTGGTCACCAAGCCTGAGAACAGATAGATCGAGGAGGCAGTGATGCCTGTAGCCATCCCTCGGCCTCTGGGAAATCAATACAGAACATCAATTAAAGACTATACTTTAACAATAATACTTCATCATGATTTTTCCCATTCCAAAAGAAATGAGTCACGATTAAAAAAACTCCATTATAGGACGTTAACATACTAAACTAATAATGATAGTTGCTAAGTTAATATTTCTCTTAATACTGTTTAGAAAATTATTTATTTCATTTAAAAGTGAAATTTTTATCATCTATATCTATACTAATATTATAAAGAGGTAAAATTTGTTTGTTTGTATGTAGGGGGTAATCTCTGGTACTACTGAACAGATTTAAAAAAAATTTTACCAATAAAAAGCCACACTATCCCTGACTGGCATAGGCTATAATTCATTCTGATACAAACATTTTTTATTTAAATTTTTGTAAATTTAGTTGGAAAAAAATCTTCGGTTAGACCTAGACAGAAGACCAACACATGTATTTACATTTATTACCATAACAACCGATTGAATAAAATAACAGATAAAACAGCTGTTTACTCCAATATTTCCATCAACAGCTGATTTCAAACTTTGAAGCAATTATTTATATTTCTAACTTTTAGGTTAGGTTTTTATTTAAGTGTAGACCTGAGCCTTGCTGGTTCTTTTAACCTTTATTATAACTGCTGTTATAAATTATACGAAATAATTTGATTTGAACATTTAACATTATTTACCTCCTTAACTTTGGGGTTTTTATTAATCCTACACCTTTATTATACCGGGTGAGTTTTAAATGTCCCCCCCCCCCTAATTTTTTCCGCATTTCTTAAGATATCGACTCCCAACCACCGCCGAACATCATTGATTAGCTTATACTTTCTCTTGATGAGCTTCACATTTTTGGCCGCCATCTTGGATCCGCCATATTGGAATGAACTTTTATTTTTTAAATGTAAAGGTAAGGTTATGTCCCATCATTTCACACTATTTTTTCCGTAGAACACGATGCCGCAATTGGTTTTTAATTATCTGCTTCGTTCTCGAGATATTAACAATTTTGTAAAAAATTAAAATTTTCTAAAATCCCTTGTTTTATTCAATTTTTTTTTTAAATATCGACCCTTTATCATCAGATATCACAGTTTCGTAGTAGCTTATAGATTTTTATTAAGTTATAAATGTTTACTGCCATCTTCAGTTTCGCAGAGAAAAGTTGTTAATACACTGAAATCAAACAAATTTACTGAAGATGGCAGTACAAATTTATAACTTAATAAAAATCTATAAGCTACTGCCAAACTGTGATATCTGATGATAAAGGGTCGATATTTAAAAAGAAAATTAAATAAAACAAGGGATTTTTGAAAATTAAATTTTTTTACAAAATTGTTAATATCTCGAGAACGAACGCAGATAATTAAAAACCGATTGCGGCATCGTGTTCTACGGAGAAAAATAGTTTGAAATGATGGGTCACAACCTTACCTTTACTTTTTAAAAAATAAAAGATCATTCCAATATGGTGGATCCAAGATGGCGGCCAAAAATTTGAACCTCATCAAAAGAAAGTATAAACTGATCAATGATGTTCGGCGGTGGTTGGGAGTCGATATCTTAAGAAATGCGGTAAAAATTAAGGGGGGGGGGCATTTAAAACTCAACCTGTAGAGAAAACATAACATGATTATGTGTTTAGAAGGTACAACGGGGGTTGTCCCCTAGTATTTTATATTTACCTGTACGGGAAAACTTCACTAATATACAGCCAAGGTACCGGACCAAGCCCGAAGCCAACAAAGAAGACATGCGCAGTGTAGATGACGAACGGCACCAACGATGTCGTCGCCACAGATCCTGAAGTTTGGAAAGCATACACGCCCAACGAGATGCACGTCAAGGCAGCACCGAAGATGCTGACTAATACGAGCTTCCGTTTCCCGGTGAACTTGACTAGTACTGTTAATATAAAATTACCTAAGAACACTACAACAGCCGACAACACCTGGTAACAAAGAGATAAAGAATTGGTGCTTATTGCTATACAACTGGAGCAGAATCAACATTAGGCCAGTCGGTAGAGGTCAATTTAGACCAAAAGTTCCAGTAATTTGCAATACGGCTGATTTTTTTTTATATGTACATTAAAGTATGTAGATTAACATAAAAAAAAGTTTACCATTCTATCGATTTCACAAAGTCGAAAAAAAAATCGATTATCATTTGTTTTCGATTATCCTTAATATTTCAAGCAGGGATGAAGATAGAGGAAAATAAAAAATACCACCGTGTAGGGGAGGTATTTTTCAACAAAAAAGGACATATGTATTTATTTCGTCCGAGCAATGGTTTGTCTGAAAAAAATTGATAATGCAGGTATGTATTTTTCAGCAGGGGAAATCACTAAAAGGGGACATCTTATTCACATATGAAGCGTTGGCTCATTCTAAATTTGCCGAATTTTAATATATCGAATTGAAACTTGACATAGGAGTTAAAATATACATTTTAAACATTTATGCTGAGTTTCAGCTTGTTATCTTGAAAATTACCCGATCTAGAGCCACTTGACTTATTAATGGGTTTCTCGATTTTAGGAGTACCGGACCCACCAATTCATTTTAAACAGCTCCAGTTTAGAAAATTTTCAAAATATCAACCTGTAAGTTTTTTTTACAAGTTAAATATATAGATTCAAACAAGATCATGGAGTATAAACCTTTTCTATTATTTACTTTTCAAAGCACAAGTAACTTAAAAAGTATAATTTTATACCTTTTTAGATTTTTCATCAAAACGCTTGAGTTAATCGGCTGCAGATTAGTCAATTATTTAAATATAGTTTTTAAAATAAGTATAGCAAAAAACAATTGTGTTTTTAATTTCTGTACCAATTTTTAAATCGATATGTTCAAAAATGTCGAAAATGGAGTCGTTGAATTCAAATGTATTATAGTTAAAACGAGATAGGTAAAACAGAAGACCATTTTCAAGCGCCTCGTTTTTAAAAATAACATGAAAAAAATCGTTCATACTTACTAAGAATATTTATACTGGTGTACTCAACTTGTAAAACAAATTTGATGTTGATATTTCAAAAATTGACGAAACTGGAATAGATTGAAATTAGTTCGTGAGTCCGGTACTAGTAAAATCGATAATCGAAATCGACTCCTAGATCGGGTCATTTTCAAGATAACAAGCTGAGACTCAGCATATATGTTTAAAATATATATTTTAACTCCTATGTCAAGTTTCAATTCGATATATTAAAATTCGGCCAATGTAGAATGAGCCAACTCTTCATATATGAAAAGATGCCCCCTTTTAGTGATTTCCCCTGCTGCAAAATACATACCTGCATTATCGATTTTTTCCAGACAAACCATTGCTCGGACGAAATAAATACATATGTCCTTTTTTGTTGAAAAATACCACCCCTACACGGTGGTATTTTTTATTTTCCTCTATCTTCATCCCAGCTCGAAATATTAAGGATAATCGATTTTTTTTCGACTTTGGGAAATCGATAGAATGGTAAACTTTTTTTATGTTAATCTACATACTTTAATGTACTTATATAAAAAAATTCAGCCGTATTGCAAATTACTGGTAGTTGTAACCTATACCGACTGGGCTACTTGAGGTCAAAGTTATTGGACTAAAAGTTACAAGAGCTTAAAGCAAAACAACCATATTTGAAAAAAAGAACATTACTTCAAGTTCATTTGAGGCGGTTTGGTTTTGAAATGAGCAGGAAAGTTGGGATTTTTTACATACCACAGTAAATTTAGAGTGCTCAAAATAAATGATTACGTTTCACTTTGGCTTTAAAACATATTGGGACAAAAATCCGAGCTACTGAGGTTTTCAAAATCCGGCAACGTGTTGTCACTCCAACACATTTGTAACGCGTGATTGTACCGAATATTTGACGCACTAAAAATTATCTAATCGCAATAAAACAAAAACCGTTGGAAAGGAAATGATTTACACTCTAATTTTTGTATTGACAAGTTTTTTTCTAAAACGTATATTTACAAACGTAATCATCGTTTCAGTTTTTGAGTTTCCTAAAAGCCAATGTCACGCGAATGAAATACGCCGAAATGACCTTTAATTTCCCGTTTATAAGTCCCTTCCTACAGCCCGCCCAGTTAGGTTTTCTTAGTTAAACCATAGATCATGAATAATAAATCGATCTTGCATCCATACGGGGGTTGTGTGCCGGAAAAAAGGTGTTCGCGAAAATAGTACATGATTGCGCCGCGAGGTAGCGCTAGGGAGAAGGCATTGTAAGCATTGGTGTTTCCAACCAGCTTCCTTCGTTTCCCCAATAGATAGCGCCAAAAAAGTCGAATTTCCAGTGGAACAAAATATTGCATTGGATCGGAGTTCTATTAGGTTATCCAAATACAATGGTTAAACCTATATACCGTTGGATTCATCACAATTTCCCCTATATAAAACTGCCATCCAATCAAAAATCGGACAAATAGTTCTAAAGTTGTAGGGCGTTTTATAACAATTTCCAACCAATAAACAGCCTTACTTAGTACACGTGTGATCGAAGTCTATTTTTAGACATATTTCGATATGTCTGTATAGAGAATGCTTCAAGCTAACATTTCGTGAGAACCAAATATGTTTTGCTCGAAAGGCTTGTTGTCTAAGAGCGTGGGAAAGACACCGTTTTGACGATCTCAAACCAAGGATCAATTTCAAATTAACGGTTTTTCCCCGTGCAACGTCATAGCCGATCATTGTATACCAAGCAAGAACGAGACGACTCTATATCTGTCCTCACTTTTGACATTCAAATAATTCCAAGTCAAACACTTTTATGAAAAGATTATTTACAAGTATACAGTCCAATTCTTTGATTTATTCTCTACACTTTGTTATAATAATATTTCATTTTTGGGCAAAGCATATATTCCTAAATTACGTTTCAAACTTGGCATAGTTTTGATAGCAGTCTTATAGTAGGAACATAAAAACTGGGGTTTTCACAACAGGAAATTTTAAATTGATAAATATTTGTGTACAGTTCTATTTAGAAATAAATTACGAAATTTCTTAACATTTAAGAAAAAAATTACAGAAAATGTTCACTACTTTTTATGTAGACCTAAATTTGAACTTTTATTTTTCGTAACTGAACATGTTTTGTTTCTTGAGCTAATAACTTTGTAAATTTTACATCCATAATTTTTTTACTGGCATAAATAAACTCTTTGAATGTTTCTCTAAAAAAAAGCTATGGAACACTTTTGGATTGGGGTTCATTTACTATTTCAGGCGAATTTTTGAAAAAATGCTTGCGCACGCCAAAAAATCAATTTTTGTTAAAGCCGCCGGTTCTAGGGTTAACATAATAATAGTCACGCTACAGTGGTATCTTAACATTAAGAGTTACGGCAACCTCAAGGGGAAAATGCACTTGTTATCGAAGAAGTCGTGTTATTGAGGGCCGTGTTAGCGAGTTTCTACCTTAAAAGCCTGAAAAAGAATCAATTTGGAAGAAAGAAACTGTTCAAGTTACACAAATCTGGCGCAGGTTATGATTTTACTCACGTTGGCTCTGTAAGGTTCCACGGAGACCCCGAGCTGTTTGAAAACAGGAACAGCGAACGACCTAACAGCAGTATAACCACACGCAGAGTGGAAGAAATTGAAGCCAAACATAAACAGCAGAGCGCGCCGCATCGTTGGCTCCGTCAGATCGGTGACGATCGCTGAAAGAGTGTACTTTTCCTCTTCACTAGTTTCCACTCGCGTATCGCTTTCACAGTTTAAGTTATTCTTAATCTTCCCCACGTTAATTTGCTTCTCGTACTCTTCAAAACAAATAAACTGTCCGGAATTATTTCCATTTTTATTTTCGTCTCGCGCCTCCACTGTGTTTTGTTTCGCCTCGTCGTTCATACACGTCCGGTCCATTTGTTCTTGTGTTAACGGTTTGCGTAATATTTTCTTGTTCTTGTACGATACCAGTTTTGAAAATTCTTCTTGAACGTGTTCCGGCTGTACCCAACCTCGCAGCCAGCACAGGGATTTCTCCGCTTCTTCGGTTCGGTTTTGCGCCAAAAGCCACATCGGTGATTCCGGTACCTGTTCACAAAAAATAATATGTTTTATTTATTTACCAGTGGAAAAGGCAATGCTTCGCTATTGGTTGATTTAATTTTAAGGGTAGTTATTCCATTTCATCCCTTTGACTTAAGTAATTGAATTGCCATTTTTTTGGTTTCAATTAAGAAAATTCATAATTAATTTTAGCTTTAGTAGGAATTTAGTGTAATTTATTTTTATTGTATAGGGGTAGCTACCACATATAAATCTATTTGTTTGTAGTGGATTGTATTATCTAACAAAACATGTAAATTTTTTTCAGCTCTGCTCGTTACGTGTAAGTATAGCCGTAGCTTTAGGAGAAATCCATATTCGAAAAAGTCCATTCGTTTAAAGGTTATGACGTAATTAGTGGCCAAAGACGACTATTTCTCCCCAGTTTGGGTACGTTTCTGCTTATAACTAAACTATGTTGTAAATATAATAATATACTAGCTGACCCGTACGGCGTTGCCCGTTGTGGTTGGTATTTTCAGTCTTTTTAACGTAATTGTATTCTTTTTAGTCAGTGAGTGATATTTGGCTTTTTTATATATAGATCTTAAATAATAAAAGCACTATTGTCATAATAATAAAAGATCTGAAATTATGATTTTAGTAACTTTGAACCCCCCAAACCCCTCCAAAAATTTCGAAATTTTGCATACCCTTTCTTAGTGAGCACCTATGGCCCTAGAGGAAGCTACATACAAAATTTCGTTCCAGTCCGTTCGGTAGTTTTGAAGAAATCGTGATTTAATAACTTTGATCCCCCCAAACCCTCCCTAAAATATCGAATTTTTCAAACCCTTTCTTAGGAGCACCTATGGCCCTAGAGGAAGCTACATACCAAATTTCATTCCAATCCGTTCGGTAGTTTTAAAGAAATCGTTTTTTAATAACTTTGATTCCCCCAAACCCTCCCTAAAATTTCGAATTTTTTCAAACCCTTTCTTAGGTAGCACCTATGGCCCTAGAGGAAGCTATACCAAATTTCATTTCAATCCGTTGGGTAGTTTTTGAGAAATCGTGATGAGTGAGTCAGTGAGTGAGTTAGTGGTATTTCGCTTATATATATATATATAGATTAGCGAAATATTTATCAATACAAGCCCATTTTTGTCGCTTGCGTACATGCACAACAATGTAAGATTAGAAATGGGAAGACAAACTCAATTGGCAAACTAAGGGTCGTATAGGGCCCCGTTGCTTATCTTTCTTCAGGGCCCCAAAGGTTGTGAATCGTTATTCGAGAAAATAAAACATTAACTTCATTTTCCTCACATAGCTACTACACTTACAGATGCGCTCGGCGTACAGCATTCAGCGCCCTTCTACTAGTTGAACAACCTTTAGTAGTCAGCTTGCGATCGGCATATCTTTAAGTGGTAAGATTCTGAACTTTGAACAGCGTTGACTGACTGACAGTGATCTACACGCATGTAACTAATGTAGTTTAAAAAACAGTTTTTGAGCGCGCAGCTCATTTAAAGTGTAGTATGTAAAGTGCGAATAATCGTTAAATAGCTGTTTATTACTGGTTCCAGTTACCACCAGAACTGCAATGTTTTAATTTACGTGAATCAAACAAATAATCACCTTAAAAAAAAGATAGGCTACGTCGTATCTCCAACAACCATAAGTGATTTCAAGTGTTACCTACAGTTTTGTTACTAACCTTTCTGCGAAGTTTTGTTACAGTGAACTTTATCATAAACTAAAAGGCATTCTTTTTTTAACGTGTAAAATCTTTAATTCAGTGTTATAGTATTTATTGTAATTAGGTTAATTAGTTGTAATAGGGTGGTGAGCTGAATTTTGTACCCCAGGCCTCCAGGGCCTCATCTCTAAATTAGTTTTTAATATCTTATTTTTTCAAATATACAGGGTGATCAACTCAAGATGGCCACCATTGGGATCTCGGAAACTATAAAAGTTACAACAAACTTTAAATGAGGAAACTTCCCTACTTTTTCCCTTGCATTAAAAATAAAATATAAAATTTCCAAAAACTCCGCCATTTTTTCCAATATGGCGGCCAACTTAATTTTTTCAAACGGAAACCCCTATTTTTATGTTGAATTTCAATTGGGGACACAAATTTAAGAAATTTTTATTCTGTTGTATTTTTTCCTAAACCCAGCCGTTTATGAGATACAGTCTCTCAAACATTTTCTATTTTATGTGATGTTTTTAATTATTGGGCCACCATTGGGATCTCAGAAAGTATTAATTTGGCAGCAAGGTTTAAATGGGGAACCTTTCCTTGTTTTATGAGAAATTAAAAAATATGTAGTTAAAATATTTCTAAATGGCCGCCATTTTCCAATATGGAGGTCAACTTTGAAATTTCTAATGGAAACCCCTATTTTTTATGACGGATTTGAATTTTATATGCAATTTTAAGACGTTTTTATTCCCCCCATAAAAATAGGGGTTTCCATTTGAAAAAAATAAGTTGGCCGCCATATTGGAAAAATTACGGAGTTTTTGGAAATTTTAATATTGTATTTTTAATGCAATGGAAAAAGGAGGGGAGGTCCCCCATTTAAAGTTTGTTGTAACTTTTATAGTTTCCGAGATCCCAATGTTGGCCATTTTGAGTTGATCACCTGTATAGTGTAGTCACGACTTAAATTAATTATTTTTACTTATTTATTAATCATTAAAACAAAAGGTTGGCCAACGAAGCTTAGTTTGTCAAATCAAACTAAAATATATTATCAGCTTTTTGTATATATATCCATAACTATGTTTTTCATTGCGAGATAAATTGTACTGCCTGTGTTGAGTACATTCTGATTGTATGCAGAAATTGTGCTGATTAAGTTTTTGTTGTTGTTATTTCAATTAATATATAGATAAAGGGAGGGTTTTCATTTGTTATTTTTTTTTAATTCTAAGGGTGAGTTTTAATTTAACTTCTTTAAAATAATAAGGGGGGTTTCTTTGTTTTTTTTAACCCTAGAGTAGTGTCATGCTTTTTGCAACACCATTGGTGTCATAGGTCTGTGAGACCGATTTACATGTTTAAAAAAAATAATTCTGTAAATATCAGTAAACTTTAATAAAATTACATATATCGTAAATACGGTTCTTCTCCTACATTTTCAGATAGGCCATATGACGGAGATACATTGACAATAATGATTTAAAATTCAAACACTTTTACTTTACAAATTTCAAAACTAATGCTACTATTTAATTTTTTTTAATGTGGAAAAAGAGTAAACTTGTCCAAAAAAAGTAGTTATGAAGACAAGAGTCAAATCTGTAACCCAAATAAAAAAATAAAAAATGTGTACAATTGTTTCGCATGGACACTTTTCAAAAATTCTTAAAATTTGTGTATGGTGTCTTCGGTGTAGGAGTCCGATTTTTTTAATTTATCATAGATAACATAATCTGAAAATCACGAGCAGTCAGCATCAGTCAGACTGACAAGAAATAGGAAGGTACTGAATTACTCAGCCCTCCCTCTCTTGCAAACAATGAGTGACACGCTAACAAAAAGTGAATCGGACTCTCAGACCGATGACACTACTGTAGAGTTAATCCTCTTAACATATTTTGTACTTAATCTAAGAGCGTATAATTTTTGTTACTAAGGATAACTTTTATTAAGGGTGTATCAAACATTTTTTGTTTAAATAAAAAAATCAGTTATTCAAGAAAGCATTCTTTTTGAAGTTCACCTAAAATAGTGAATCTGAATTTGTAAAATGGCTAACTGAGGTATCTCAAAATCTGGTGTAAACATAAAGTTAAGATAGTATTTAAATTTTCATTTAAGTTAGGCTCGGCATGTGCAGTCTTAGAACCCAGTATGCATTATACATTTTTCTTCAGACTGGCACATTTGTTAATCCGGGACTAGGAATTAACATGTTCCCAGTATTAATTAGTTAAGGGATACCTCTTTGAGAAGGATCTTTGCTTCTTCGGAGTAGAAGAATAAGTTACAATACCATGTTTAGTTATTCGTCACATCAGCTGGAGTTTGTTATTCAATTCGATCATATACGTTTCTTGTTTAGAGTACCTACCACTTTTTCAGTTCCGTACTGTATAAATATGTATGATTGGTTTTCTTTAGTATTGTTTGTTTATCAGTGTGACTACTTCGCCTCAGTAAATAAAGATTATATAATTATTATTACTTTATTTGTTATGTTACGTTTGACAAAATAAACAGAACGTTAAAAGAATTCACGAAAGTTGAGTGAAAATGCAACCTTTGGTTACACTAGTATCTCAAAAATCTCTAAATTTTACACCCCTATATCTCGAATAAAACCTACACCTGATATTTGCCCTTAAATTAATTTTCGAATATATGAGGCCTACCCTGAAACAATATCAAAATTGTGAAAACGTTTCGAGAGTTGCAAATTCAGGCCCAAGCAAACTTCGCTAGTTTAAAAGTATATGAGTTTTTATATTTAAAAAACTTACTTGTGAAATAGCTACGATGGAGAAGACGGGAATAGCTGTACAGATGTAGGCTATCGTCCTCCAATCAAGGAACACTCCTAGTAAATACACTATCAGAATCGATCCTCCAATCATAGCCTCAGCCAGTGATGTCATAATGCCTCTAACGTTTGGTTCCGTTATTTCACCGATATACGTCATCGCTGGAGCTTCTATGAAACCCATTCCTTAAACAGTGAAACAAAAACACTATCATAGCTGTCAGTGCCTCTACTAGTAGTTCTGTGAATAGTAGACCTCGCTAGTTGAAATAACAAATAAACGTGGTTTTGAGCTTAGGTTGAAAATATTGTGCCAGTAAGCAGAAGGTTTAGCCAGTGAAACATTATTGTGCAATTCCCGCGATTCCGGGGTTTCTTTTCTTCAGCTTTAACTGCTAAAGATTTTCGTTTAGGAGGCATTGTGTTTTATTTAGGTTAATAATGCGTAAGGCAGATAAAAATATCGCGTTATTGAGGAAAATCATAGAATTCAATATTTACATACTTAAATAACTAAAACTTAACAATGTATTTACAGTTCCTTATCATATTCCAATATTAGAAATAATGAAAACAAACGATGTTAAGGGTCTGCTCCAGTAAGCGAGAAAGCAACCGGAAACGCAACCGCTTCTCGCTATATCCATATCTAAACAGTGCAATTTCTTGCAGCTGAACGCTTTGACATTGCCTCATTTCATACCATTTTTTACTTTCTCCCCCTATACCAGAAAGTATTGTATTCGTCAAAATTTTCGAATTTTAGTTTTTGGTGGAAATATCCGTTTTGGGTCCCCCTGAACCTAAAAAAGTGATTTTCGGAGTGATGTCTGTGTGTGTGTGCCTGTATGTGTGTCTGTGTGTCTGTGTGTCTGTGTGGATGTTATCAGACCTAGAGCCTAAACCAGTCGTCCGATTTTGATGAAATTTGGTATGGAGGTACTAATCCACGGTATCTCCAGGCATTTTTTCATTTTTGTGAATTTTTTATTTTTAAGGGTAATTTTCCCATAAAAACCCTTAAAATAACGGAAAAATCAACTTTTCTCAAAAACGCCTCTAACGATTTTGATTAAAATTTTATAGTTTATTAGGGACCTAAAGTACTATAAAATGTAAAATTTTAATCAAAATCGTTCTAGCCGTTTTTGAGAAAAGTTGGTTTTTCCGTTATTTTATGGATTTTTATGAGAAAACAACTTTAATACAAAATCACCTCTCCTACCCCACCCTACAAGTCACAGTGAATCTGTTTAATAATTTAATATGTTTGTGAGAAAGTATGTGCCAGTTCCTGGTACCGTTTATTTTATAAGTCTATCTTTTGTAATTGAGTGTTGCAAAAATCTGAATATTCCTTATAAAATTTCGGATCCAGCTTGCAAAATTATTTTTCATTATTAATTTTTTATTGTGTTAGGAAAAAAATTCAGACTTTGTATTACAAAATGTCAATTACATAACAAATCGAAAGCATTTAAAAAAATGTAAATTGCAATAAGGATGCGTATTGTGACTGTGCTTAAAATGAGACCTTTCAAACAATTTTATGATAAAAAGTAAATAAAATAAATGGTTTGAAATTTAACATTACTCTTATGGGATAAAAATCCAAGATGGCCTTCACTACAGCAGACCCTTAAAGCTTCGTGATAGTGATCTCAACCCATGTACCAACACTTCCCACGGTGTCCAACAGTAATTTTTTTTTATGTCCTTTATCGCCGCGAGGTTTCATTTGTTTCATCTCATTTTGTAATTCAAGTAAAGCTAAGCCAAATACTTTTATGAAATTTACAATGATAATTTACAAGTATACAATACAATTCTTTGATTTATTCTCTACACTTTCTTATAATTGTATGTAATTTTTGGGCAAAGGATATATTCCTAAATTATTATTCAAAATAGGCCTGGTTTTGTTAGCAGTCTTGTAGTAGGAACATAAAAACTGGTGTTTTCAAAATAAGAAAGCTAAGTCAAATACTTTTATGAAATTTACAATGATAATTTACAAGTATACAGTTATATTTTTTGATTTATTCTCTACACTTTCTAATAATAATATGTAATTTTTGGGCAAAGTAGGCTATATATTCCTAAATTACTATTCAAAATAGGCCTAGTTTTGTTAGCAGTATTGTAGTAGGAACATAAAAACTGGTGTTTTCAAAAGAAATTTGAATAGATAAATATTTTTATACAGTTCTATTTAGAACAACTAAACTACGAAACGTTTTTACATTTATGAAAAAAATTTGAAAAATTTTCATTATTTTTTTATGTAGGTCTAAAGTTGAACTTTTTTCCTTTCGTTACTGAACTTGCTTGTTTCTTGGGCTTATAAGTTTCTTAGTTTTACTTCAATAATTTTTTTACTGGCATATATGAATTCTTTGAACCTTTATCTACAAAAAAGCTGCGGAACACTTTTGAATTGGTTTAGAATAAACGTATAAAAACATGGTTGAAATACAAAAACTAGGACGATTTTTAACAAGTTTGAAGTTTACGGCCATTTTGTGAGCTTACCGTTAGAGATACGGAAAAAAATCAAGAATACAATTTTGTTGAAAATCAAATTTGCTACTCGCAAAGTGTTCTTAGTTATTAAATTCGACTTACGGTTAAGCCACAAACTGGCTTTGGAAAAAAGCTTACACTGAGAGAAACGGTGCGGCCGCCATTTTTATTTGATTTAATTGGTTAAAATGAAAAATGGAAAAACGCGTATACATACATCGCTCGGCCTAGGAATAAGGAACATTCGTGCAAAAAATCATCACAATAGGTCGAGGCGTTTGGCCGTAATCGTGAGACAGACAGAAAGACGAAATGCCGAACGATCGAGCTAAAACAGAGACCTCGCTTCGCTCGGTCAATTATTTCACCGATATATCACAAATGGATCTCCTTAGAAACTGATTCCTTAGACAGTGAAACAAAAACTGTGTAAAGAAAGAATACGTGGTAGACAAACATGTGTCGTTACGAAGTGATCAAAGTAATTTTCATATTGAGGTCAGTATACAGCCTTTGAGTTTTGTTGGCAACATAACTGAGTAACGTCATCCCTCTATTAGGCCTATATACAAAATTCCTGGTATTCAGCAAAAACTCTGGGCCGACTGAGCATGAGTCCAGGAGCCATGTCAATGCAGCCTCTATGCAAGAGTCTCTGTACTAATGACTTGTTATTTCCGTAAAAAAAGTCAGTATAATTATACAATAAATTGTTTGCATTTGCTTTACCTCAGAGCTCGACGAGAGAAGCGAGCAGGAGGCGGAGCCCTCTAGTCTAGTAGTTGATACAAGTATTCAAGAAGACAAGTATTAGTATATATTAATAATTCGACCACGCAGCTGAACCGCTGACGTGAGTTGAGCAAATTTCCAAGATTAATTTTATAAGCTACAACGGATATTAGCCGTTGTAAGGCGGGAAAAATCGGGTTTTTATATTAAATTATAAAATTCGATGTTTTCAAGGCCGGACGTCGGTGAGTGTCAGTTGTTAGTCAAAAATACAAGTTAAATCAGAGCAAGGCTTATCTCCCAAGATGAACCTTGATCTACTACACGTCAAGAAAGGAAATCTGACAGCCTGAAAGTAGCTGAGTTTTAGGGGAATAAAGGAATCCAGGAATTTTATGCATTTGTGATTTTCATGGTTTAATATGTAGCGCTAAACGCGTGAGTTACGGCCGTGTGAATTTCAAATCATAAAAGGTAACACTACCAAAGTAAACAGAGGTTAAAGTTAAGGGAAAAGTTCAATTTAACTCGAAACTGAAAAAGTCAGACATTTTTGGAATCTAAATAAGTAGACGAACATAAAAGGTTAAATAAGAAAAAGTCAAATTATTGAAAATAAAAAAGTTAGCTCAAGTGTCAAATTTCACACACCCTAAAAAGGAGAAATAATTAAAATCAAAGGTTTCCACTCACAAGAGTTATTAGAGAATGAATAATTCTGTGTAAAAAATTGAACAAAAAATAAAATAAAATAAAGATAAAATGGTGAGAGTTTTCACGCCTTTTAAAGTAATAAAAGTTGAATTTTTGAATTTTAAATAATAATAAAGTAAAGAGATTTAGGGTTAGATTAACATTGTATCGTTAGGATACCAGTAACTTAAACATTTTTCGCGTAGTAAATAAAAAAACCCCAAAGAACTTTTTTGCGATTGTAGGCTAAGTCCCAGAAGAGAAAAAATTGTAAAAGTGGTGAAAAGTGTTAGAACTGTACAGGTGTTAAAGACAATCAGCGTAAACAAACAAAAAAGACATTGAACGCGAAAGACAGTCGCAGAAGTCGCGGGAAAGCGTAGACGTGCCGCGCACGCGTAAAAATCACAGTACAGACACGATTCAAAAACGTACGGATAGCCAAAAACAATCTGGAAAATGTGCAAAAAGAAAATTAAGGAAAACTAAAAAGGAAAAAAAGATACAGCGAGAAATCAAAAACAAGTAAGATTCAATGGTCAAAGTGGAAGGGATGAAGCTGCGGTTACAGAAAGGGGCGTCAACTAACAACCAAATTAACCAGGGAAATTGGTGTTTTCCAGGAAAATTTAAGGAAAAGAAAAGAAGAAAATTATATAAATTTAACCAGTGCGAATTAGACATATTTCTAGACCAAAAAAGTTTATAGAAAAGGAAAATTAGCTTACTGAAAAAATGATGGAAAGGGCTTGTAAGAAATGACGTCACGAAGTGTATAAAGGCTTGGACGCGGAAAATCGGGGAGGACTCTCGGAAACTCACTCTCGCAAACACTCTCGGAAACGCACTCTCGCAATCACGGACTCACTCAAGACTCAAATTGTTACGAATGTAGTCTTCACGTCACTCTGCAGCAAGTATTATTCTACCAGGTCGTATACTACGTGTTATGCTAAAAAGCCTTAGTATCACGAGCAATACTATATTTTTTTCTTCGTTAAACTTAAGTAACTTTCAACTATAATATAAACTACAAGTCAGAAGTAGTTCTTCAGGAGTAACTCTACGGCCTATCCAAATGAGTTAACGCAAAAATAACTCTATTTGGCGATATTGAGACGACATAGGCAATCCTTCAGGACATGATCTTCTAAACGGAACTTCACTTCTCACGAACCAAGGAAGAAATAGGATCAACTGTAACTCTACTAGATTCTACCAGATCTGCTCTTCAAGTACATCTGTAGCCATCATATCAACCCAACAACTTTAAATCAGAAAATCCAGGCTACCAGACACAGCATC